>JASPKZ010000199.1:0-105852 GCA_030220185.1 Diploptera punctata | reverse complement strand
TTATTATTGTTATTATTACAATTATTAATATGTTATTATTCATCATCATCATCATCCGGTATAATGGCAGCTGCCGCCGTCTTCCGGAAACCAAACGCCATTCCTCTCTGTTCTCACATTGATCTTCCTCCATTCCTCTGAAATTCATAGCTTTGTATGCATCTTACTTTTAATTTAATAAAGTCCTTATGTATGTATATTCATAGCTGCTTGTACCCCTTCTATCCAAGTTTTCTTCGGTCTTCCTCCTTTCCATTGGGATCAATTCCATAACAATTTTAGGCAATCGATCTGGCCATTATTTTGACATGGTCATACCACTGTAATCTTTTCTATAATGTCTATGATGTCCGCCCCTCTTGCACATCCATAATTTCCCTTATTTCTTTATTTTCGTATTCTATCCATTCTAGATTTTCCAGCTGATCTTGTTAAAACATCCATTTCTGTTACTTAAAATTCTTTTACATTTCCCTGGTAGGAATTTGCCAGACTTCAACACCATAATGTTAAAATGCTCTGAATTATGGTTTGATATATTTGTAATTTTCTTTTCTATTTTTGTTATTATTACTATTATTATTATTGTCATTATTATAATTATTATTGTCATTTTTTATAATCATTATTGTTATTATTATTATTATTATTATTATCATTATTATATTGTTTATTATTATGACTTAATGGATGACAACTGTTTACATCCATATTTATTGATGTTGTTTTGAAGTCTATTCTAATTTTCAAGCAAATTATAATTTTATCTAACCAAGTTCTAAGGCAATGGTATGATGTTTAGATTTTACTACGTAATAAATGTATGCTATCTCCTTGATACGTGGTAGTTCAGAGGATAATGCAGAATAATCAAACAAAAGCACATTAAATTCATGAAGCTTCAATAACATTTTATTGTTCTAACTCTTGTACCTCCAGTTGCTTTCCAAGTTCATCAGGTTCAAAACCGACAACGGTAGATTGATTTTTCAGGACGTAATAATCCTTATTATGATTACAATATGAAAATTTCATATCAGAACACCAATCGATAACCATGTGTGGGAAACCCATATTAAAAGTTAAGATTGTAATAGAGACAATCTTCGAACAAGTAAACTAATTTAAATACTTAGGCAATTATTGTGATATAGCGAGAAGATACTAAGGGCCAACACGCACACACAATGAGTAATTCTAGAAATGAGACTGGAATTAATATCAAAAAGACCAATATGTGGTCACACATAGAATTACGATATATAATGGAAATGGACAGCTAATGACAAATGAGGGAAATTTCGAAGAAGTGGCTGAATTCATGTACCTACAAACACTAATCATAAATAGAATGGGATGCAGCAGAGAAATTAAAAATAGGCTCAATTGTGGAAATGCTTGCTATTACGCATTACAGGGAGTCTTGTCCGTTCCAAATCCTTTAAAAACATTAAACTGAATATATATAAAACTGTTATTCTACTACTGGTCTGAACAATTCTAGCTTTCATGAAACCGGAACGAGCCAACAGACTTAATCCCTGGATGATGATGAGGTTATTCTACTAGTTATAATATATGGATGTGGAAACAAAGGCTCTTACCTTAAGGGAGGAAAGGAGTTTTACGAGTAGCTGAGATAAATTTCTTAGGAAAATTTCTGGACCAAAGAGAGATGAACAGACAGGTGAATGGAGAAGACTGCTAACAGTGAATTACATGGTCTTTATAGAAAGCCAGATATAATAAACAGTTAAGTCTCGTAGACTGCGCTGGCCAGGATATGTGGCACAAATGGGGAATGAAAGACGTGCATGGAAGCTTCTTGTGGGAAAACCTGAGGGAAAATGCCCGTTGGTAGACCAAAATGAGATGGGAGAATAACATTAACTATGATTTGAGTGAAGTAATTATACAGCGAATGATTGGAAAGGCATTAGCTCAGGATGTATGGATAGCTTATGTCCTCGCGGACACGAACCTTCGGTTTCGGTAGTGCCAGTGAGTTAGTTAGTTAGTTTGGCACTTTGATATCAGAATTCAAAACTGATTTAGATACCAAAATTCAAGCATACAATAAAATTAACGGAACCATTTAAACACACCATTTGGGAAACATGTGAACCTTTTTACAAAATTAACGAATTACAGTGTAACAGCAAAAGCGCCTTAAAATTTGGCAGTGAAATATGGATACTGAGAAAGAAGGAGATACACAAAGATCTGAAGTAGCACAAATGGAATTTCTTAGGCATATATGGGAGTAACACATATGGATCGTATAAGAAGTGAATTTATTAGAACAAAATTTAATCCAATAAATATAGTTGCAGGAAATTAAAGAATACTTAGAAATTTGTTATTATTATTATTATTATTTTATTATTTTATTATTATTATTATTATTGAATCTCCAATATTTTGAAACCCTATTTCACCACACAGGCATATTAGGGTTGTAGCTTACTATAACAATATGGCCTATACTATATATTGTAAAACAGAAATATTATTTTATGGTTTTAATTCTGTTTTACAATGTATAGTATAATATTGTTATAGTAAGCTACACCCCTAACATGCCTGTGTGGCGAAATAGGGTTTCAAAATATTTGGAGATTGAATAGTAATAATACAAACAACCAATTTTTCTAGGTATTATTTTAATTTCCTGCACTATATTTCATTGGATTACATTTTTACAGCATGTAAGACGAATGACCAAGGACAGAATCCCTTGGCAGGCTTTAAAGTAAAAACCGAGGGTAAAACGATACAGTGGACAACCACTGACAAGATGGAGGCTGCAGACTCATTTGGAGGAAACAGGAACAGGCTAATAAAAACTAAACCTTAACTGTTGTCGATGATGATATGATTTCCTTTAAAAGTGAACTAAAGCTATATTTCCCTCGAAAAAAAAAATTGTTGACTCTTTGATCCCCAGATTTGAATCGCGACGCTAATGACCTTGGCTGTTAAGGAGTGTCGTTACATAAGAAATAATATGGTCTCGGTGGATTACTATGTGTTTCCTTGTCTCTGGTCCCCGGATCGTGTGTTTCGAACCTGGCCCGTTTCGATGGACTTTTAGGAGGAAAATCCAAGGGATAAGTTGTCTGGGAGGAAATTTATGCCGTGGTAATCGAGTTGAATATTTTAGTGCTCATAAATAACCTCAACTCAATTAATCTCTGATCAATATTTAATCGGGTCTTTCCCAAACCAATAATACGTTACTTGCGTACTAGGTGTCTCTTTGAGATGAGAACTAACCATACGTCACTCGCTGTCATCTATAAACACTAACTAATTATCTTGACTATTTAACTCATGCCCCAAATGGGAGTCAATGACCAATCACATTTCAATGATTTTTTTATTTACAACCGATCACAGTCGTGTTTCGCCTAGAGTTTATCAACCGAAATCATCGTATTAAAGAAAGTACCTCCTTTTTAAAATCTAATAGTTCCACAGCAGTATTTTTGCAGTGACTGACCCTCTAAGAAATACGGCTACCAGATTGTAATATATATGCATGAATGTCAGCAAAAAAAAACACTGTTTGTAACTTTATTAAACGATTTTTCCCAGGAAATGACGTTGCGAGAAAAATATAATTGAACATATTTACAATCATAGGACATCAGAAATTAATTAAGTACCTATAATGTTGGTTATATTTCTCCCTTGGGTTGGGTGCATTCTACAATATTGCGATCCTTTTGGCAATAAATAATATGAGCGGGTTGCAGTAATGAACAAAAGAACAATGAAAGCTACCATTCGTTCTCATTTGTTTTTAAACAAAGCAATCGCCGTTTAATTAAATATATAAATATTTTAAATAACCATAGTTAAATAATGATTTGCTGAGTATAAACAGCTTAATATTCGTTAAAGTAGGTCAATAAACAAATGCACTCTTGATTCCCAAATTCTCGAGATAAATTGGAAATCACTCGTGGCATTACTTATGATTTAAGGAACTCCTGCAATGGAAACAACCTTGCCATACGCAACGATATGTGGATTGACAGTCAAATAGTCATTATGTGCCCGCCCCGACTTTGATAAATCTTCTTGTAATTAGACGTTATCTCCCCCCTACATGGAAGAATTTGAACCATACTAAGTTAGTTACACTTGTTTTCGTATAGATGTCATTTGAGCTGGTCCGTGGTCAGCGTTCTCCGCTCCCACATACGGACATATAGGAAACCAACGTAGTACTAAGACGGGGAAATTCGGTAAGATTTTGTTTAGAGGCCTTTTCATTCAGGCCTAAATATCTTTTACGAGCCTGAAAATCTTCCAGACTCGGGACCCACGGCTTAAAGTCCCTCCCGGAGGACTTGCTCCTTGGATTTTTCTCCATCCTAAAAAATCCATCGACCCCGGTCGCGTTTGAACCCGCGACCCTCGGGACCAGAGGCAAGGAGCATAACCACTAGTCCCCACGGCCGATACTACTATGAATAATAATAATAATATACTACAATAAAATAATAATAATAATAATAATAATAAATAATAATAATAATAATAATAATAATAATAATAATAATAATAATCAATTAATTAAATAATCTATTCTGGCCAGAGTTAAGGCCATAAGGCCTAGCTCTCCACTCAACAGCCACACATACAAATAAATATTTGATAAATATAGATAAACCACTATACTAATTATAAACAACAATTAAAGATACATTAATGTAGCAATGTAAATTTCATGTACAAGCAACACTTTTATACGATAATAACAATAATAAAATAAGTAATAATAATAATAATAATAATAATAATAATAAGAATAAAATAATAATAATAAGAATAATAATAATAATAATAATAATAATAATAATAATAAAAATAAAATGATAATAATATAATGATAAAATATAAGAATGAGATATATAATTATTATAATAATAATAGTATAAATATGATAAATTATACGAGAAATACCAATTTATATATATATATATATATATATGTACACTATACTGGGTAATGATGAAGTCGAGGTTAGACCAAATATAAATTAAGATTTCTTTTAAAAATTGCCAATTCCCGCAGGCAGCCCTTATTTCCTTGTGGAAGGGAATTCCAGTTGCGAGAATTGAAGATAGTATAATGAAATTGAGTGATGTGTATTGTCCTATGTTGCGGTATATTAAGCAGACACTATGTTGAGATCTTTGTGTTACTAGAAATTATCTTCTTCCCTTAACTAATACAAATATTTGAGGTTTGTGACAATATGTTTCGATTTCTCTCTGTCAAAACACAGAGGTTTGGTTGTTGTAGGAATACGAGAATGTAGCAGTTTTCTTACAAGAATTTATATTTGGAATAAGGACTATAAACTTATTTCATATTTTATTAATACACATGTGAGTTTTTTTTGTAACAGATGTATACATTCAATTATAGTGTTGGAGTATAAGCTTTATCCACATTACAGCTACACTCATCATGATGTATAAATTTTGAAGTGTTGGATATTAAAAAAAAACTAATGGTCATTTTTTTAAATAATAAAAGGGAGACATGATCCAAAGAACTTATCTGTTACTTTGTATTTGACAGGTTAACGCTCATGACACATGCTGTAGGTTGGTATTCGACAAGCATATAACAGCATTGAAATTGAACATTTGAAAAACTCATTTCATCTGGCTGATTGGTTCTTCTTATAAAGCATCATAAAGAGAGCTGTTAGTCCATGTTTTTACGACTACAAACGGTTCAACTAATTCGTTGAATTCTTCGCTCCTTTTATAATAAAAATCAATTCTTTTGATGAACTTTCGAGATTGATCTTATTAATTAATATTTTCTATTTTTTTAACACGAGGAATCCACGAATTTGAAAACTTGTTTCTATGAAATATATTCCATCCATAGTAATTCTACCAGAAGGCAGGTTTTCTCTGCAATCATAGCATTTTTATGCTATGCTTAGCAGCTTTACTAGGAAATTGTAGGTGTGGTAGCTTCCCGTTGCTTTCCAACCGGTGAAGGATGATGATGATGATATGATAAGGATTATGATGGTGATGGTGGCCATATGATTTCGGGGACCGTTTGGGCCTTAAAGTTTTTCCTGACATTTGTCTTACAGGTGAGGAAAAACCCCGATAAAAACCTCACTCAGTAAAACTGCCCCGACCGGGGATCGAACCCGCGCCCGCTGCGTGACAAGACAATCTCGAGCCACAGCGGTGGACATGAAATATATTATGAAGTTATTATATAAAAATCTAGATTGGTCTCAATACTTATTAACGTTTCATATCAATCTCATCTCATCCTTCGACCCGACCCATATTGGTCACGAATTGAGGATACTTTTTTTATATTTACTCCGCTGGCTCTTCGAACCCGGAGATTCATAACTGAGCTGACATATGCCTTTCCATGCAGTCCTATAATGAGTTACCTAACGTTTTCCAATCATTCCCTGTAAAATTCACCTCAAATCATGTTAATACTTATGCTCCTACATCATTCTTCGCCTACCTATTAAATGGTTCCTTTTGTTTTCCTACAAGAAGTTTCTAGATTTTCGCATGGAATTTCGGCCAATATCATACCGGTATCCATCCAGCAATCGTGAGGAATACAGTAAGTAGTGGTTCCGGTGTAAGAAAATCAGTTTAAAACGGCTGGGGTTTCGAAAAGGCTGACCACATGTTACTTCTATATGGCTGGACGATATTCCTCTCTGGATTAACACACAATATATGAAGAGACCAGCAGCACATCTAGTAGGGCAAGAATGTTTTTTTTTGAATTTATACATGTTTTAAAATAATGATGATGATGATAATAATAATAATGATAATGATCATTTTATTGATGATGACGACGATGACGATATGATGATTGATGATATATAATGAGATGATATGATGACGATGATGATTATGTTGACGATAACTATAATGGTGAAGATGATGAATATAATGATGATGCATATAACGATGATGATGAATATATGATGAGATGAATATAATGATGAACATGATATTGATGATGATGATGAATATAATGATGATGGATGGGATATAATTATGATGAACATGATGATGATGATGATGAACCTGATTCACATGATGATGAAGATGACGATGAATATAATGATGATGAACATGATGAGGAATATAATGATGATGATGGTGAATATAATTATGATGAACATGATGATGATGATGATGATGAACATGATTAACATGATGATGAAGATGATGAATATAATGATGATGAACATGATGATGAATATAATGATGAATGATGGTGAATATAATTATGATGAACATGATGATGATGATGAACATGATTAACATGATGATGACAGATGACGATGAATATAATGATGATGAACATGATGATGACTATAATGATGATGATGGTGAATATAATTATGATGAACATGATGATGATGATGATGAACATGATTAACATGATGATGAAGATGATGAATATAATGATGATGAACATGATGATGAATTTAATGATGATGATGGTGAATATAATTATGAACATGATGATGAATATAATGATGAACATGATGATGAATATGATGATGAATATAATGATGAACATGATGAAGATGATGAAGAACATGATGATGATGATGATGATGATGATAATAATAATAATAATGTAATTATTTATAAACTTCTACATTGTGTTTATTACAATATTATTGTTACTATTCCGGATGAAAATCATATAGGCCTAACAGCAGCTTATTTTGAATTGAATGTAGCATTGTAAAAGTATTAGAATTGTATCACTGAACATCTTGTATTACAGTGTTCAGAAATTCAATGCTACTAACAACTGTCTTGAGTAATTGAATGAACGTATACATAGTTAGGAATATTGTATGACGATGTGCTCGTCATAAACCGATTATAGTAGCCTATATTACGATTCGAGCTTGGGAAGTGGTTTTTACAGAATCGAGGAAATGTTTAAAAACCTTGCCATCGCTCGGTTTTTAATTTCCGAGATTCTGTAAAACGCTTGACGTGCGTTGTACATTATTTTTTTTTGCGCGATGGTGTTTTCAAAGTAATAAATACTAGTAAAATAACATATTATTGGAAATATTTGCGTTCATTATAAACAACTGACTAACGTTAACAGCATGGGAAATGTTTATTAGTTGAGACTACAGCAGGCCGTGACAACAACCAGTCATAAAATGGCGGCAAGTACGTATTTATTGTTTTATATTGTTTCAAATAAAGTTCAGTTCATTTAAAATCCAGTGATTTGTTTCGTTTAGGCCTAATCCATATTAAAACTACCTTTTTGGTATATTTTTCTACCATACACATTGTACGTATATACATAAAGGGCTATGGTTTTACTTCCCGCACGAGGTTTGTAATATGTAATATTACAGTATAGTTATTTAGATTGGCAACCTGGAAATGTAGGAAGTTGAACTTTCAATCATTACAAAACGTGCTATCGCGCAAAAAAAAAAACAATGTAGTTACATCATTAAGTAAAGTAAAGTAAAGTAGTCCCATTACAGGCCTCAGGAGGCCCTTGGGGTAGTATGAGGTTAAGGCTCCCACTTTTTCTGGACAATCGGCACTTGATGTCAGCCGGGTTGTCAGCCCTGCGTGACGGCCGCCTTTACCCCCAGAACAAGCGTCTGGTACTCATTTCCGTTAGAGGCTGAGTCGACCCCAGGGCCATAGTGCCGCCAAAAGGTTTGGGTCAGTTTAAAAATCCTGACCCCACAGGGACTTGAACCCTCGACCTTCCGGCTTGTAGCGCAGTGCCTTAACCACTACGCTACGGCGAGCCATCATAATGCTGTTGTGTTATTATTTAATTGTAATATTAATGTGTTTTCTTTATGTAATTGTAATGTTAATGTTTTTTTAGTGTATAATGCTATTGTGTTATTACCTAATGGTAATATTATTGTGTTTTCTTTATGTAATTGTAATGTTAATGTTTTTAGTGTATAATGCTATTGTGTTATTATTTAATTGTAATATTATTATTGTGTTTTCTTTATGTAATTGTAATGTTATTGCTATTGTGTTATTACTTAATTGTAATATTATTGTGTTTTGTTTATGTAATTGTAATGTTAATGTTTTTAGTGTATAATGCTATTGTGTTATTATTTAATTGTAATATTTTTATTGTGTTTTCTTTATGTAATTGTAATGTTATTGCTGTTTTTGTTTATTTTTCTTTACACTAGTACCAATTATTACTTTATTGTAACGGACTGTCAACAGCACGTACGGCTTACTGCCCGTGCGACCCATATTTGTAAATAATATTGTAAATATCTTACTTTTTTGTCTAATAAAGTCCTACTACTACTACTAGTTCATTGTTATTACGGACATTTGAAATTATTTTGTCTTCTAGGAATATATTATAAACGATTTTAATAATCGATTCCTATTTGAAGGACAATTAATTGAAGTTGCATGGACAATTGCCCCCGCTATTATTTTAATCTTATTGTAATTTCCTCTTCACGACTTCTTTACCTAATGGACGAAATTAATATTTTTTTGCGCAATAGGATTTATCGAGATTTTTATAAAACACAAAAGTTTAAATAGCCGTCGCAAAGGACTTGGCTTAAGCAATGCTTAACAAATATTTATGCTAGCTTTATGCTATATATATTTTATCCTTATCTCTAGGGAATTTTCGAACGTGAAACAAAATCTTGAAAGCGTTGCTACATATCTTTGGAACACGACAAATCCCATTGAGAAAGGTTCTTTGTCCATATAATATTCTAAAGGAGTAACCTCTCCAAGTGGATTTATGTAGGTTAGTGATCTTTCGATGTCAGACGAGAAATGCTTCGGTAGAGAAAAGTAGAGCTTCTACAAAACCAATGTTCCAGAAAATTGAACAAAATAAAGTTATAATTTATACATTTTGTTTCAGCTATATTTTAATAATTTAAGTAGTGTATGAATTTAGTAAAAATCTTTATTTACATCTATTTACATATATTTTCATATACATAGTGTTACAAGACTTCATCGAGAAACTTTTAGGAACGATAGAATACAGTCCTAGAAGGGCCTTGGTCTACCAGCTGGCTGCTGGCCTCACATCTACATGTATGGATCATACCGTCAGTGTAGGGGTGACATGTAGTCAGCAAGTCGGGTTTTCCAACTGTTATAGCTGGTTTTATCAACCTGGAGGCACTACTTATTGTAGTTACCCAAATTCCTCACGATCTGTGTGGACAAGAGTGGGTCGAAAAAACTTTTTTTTTATTTCGAAGTTGTAATAGCGCGGAAAAGTTGCGAATTATATAGACAAAAGAAATGAAAAAAACATATCAAAATCTTCCGGTCGCGCAAAGGTTCTAAAGTTTGACAACATATGAAAAAACCTTCATTTTTGAGATTTGTTTAATTTTTTAATTATATGTTTTCGTAATGCAATAGTTCGTAACGTCTTCAAATAGAGCCTAAAAACATTGTGTTTTAATTTGGTTTAGATCAGTTGATATCTTCCGGTCGCGCATAAGCTCCAAAATTTGCCAGAATAATGAACAAGTTATATTTTTACGCATTTTTGGTATTTGATAAATAACTTCCAGAGTATTGATTGTCAGATCCCACAGATAGACATAAACGTGCTTAGCAATGATCAGCAGATACTACTTGATATGAAAAAAAAAATTGCATAAATGAAGTTTTCTTCATATTTTGCCAAACTTCAGAGCCTTTGCGCGACCGGAAGATGTCAACCGATTTTGATAATTTTTTCTTTTTTTTTAGCTATATAATTCGCAACTTTTCCGCGCTATTACAACTTCGAAATAAAAAAAAAGAGTTTTTCGGCCCACCCTAGTGTGGGCATCTGTCCCATACTAGCCGAAATTCCATGTGAAAACTTCTTCCCTCATGGGGACTCGTACCAGCGGAAGTCCCGTAGCTATGCGCCAAGGCACCTTCACCACTCGGCTACAGCTCGGGACAACGATAGAATACAGATACGATTTTTTTAAAGAACTTGTATTTTCAAAATGCCATTTATGAGTTTTGCACATTTAGTGATGACGCTCATTACGCCATGGAACAAAGTAGTAGATTCTTTCTTTAGGAGTAAGTCTACGTCAGAGGTATTGTATCCCTATTAATAGCCACAGAAATTTCCGATGAGAATGTTTTAAATACTAATTTGGAAACATGGTTTCGAATAATATGATAAAAATAATATAGTTACTTCTGGTTACGTTCCGAATAACTCCAGAATCAAAGTATAAATTGTGACAGATCTATATGACCCCATAATGTAAGGATAAGATTAATGCATTAAATTATTTGATAAATATAAATGTGAAATTTGGAAGTCACAAAGTAAAATCATTTGAGGAAATTTCCAGCTAAGTTCCTACAGAAAGCAAGCAACCCTTTTATGAGGAGTCATAAAATATTGTGACAGACAACTAAGGTAAAACTTTCTTAAGCTGGGTTTATTTGAAAACCTCACGTTTGTGAAATTCAAGTTTAAAAATATGATGGCTATGTAAAAGCTCAAGACAACGCTCTCTTACTGTGAAAACCTATAAAGTAGGTGTCAATTTAATAAAATTAACGTCTCTTAAAGGCACGTGATAGAAAATTTAACCTACAAAGGACACGTTTTATTTATTTATTTATTTTACCTGATGGAGTAAAGACCGTAAGACCTTCTCTTCCACTTCACCGGGGTTACATTATACATATAAGCAGGATTATGAAATATCTACATGCTGATTAGATACATACATAATACATATAGGCTGCAAAATATAAAGTTGACAAGGTAACGAAAGAAAAATAGTAATAATAATCATCATCATCATAGTACATTCACGAATTTAGGCCATTTGTTGACCTGTTTCGGCCTCAAGAGAAACACCATCCAGAAGTCTTTTGAGTGGACATCCTGGTCTTCTTCTTCCTGCAGGTTGATATCTTAACATTAGTTTGGGTATTCTGTGATCTTCCATTCGATGAACATGTTGTATCCATCTTGACTTATAATCAGAAATTTTGTTTTCTAAAGATTCCATGTGTAATTCTTCTAAGATGTCTTCATTTTTTTTGTGATCTAGTAGTGTGTATCCTGCAAATAATAACAATAATAATTATCTGTAATATTAGATTAAGTTAAGAAACGCGGATATGGGTTCCACTAAGGTAAGAAGACTACGTAACAGTGAAGTACATGGTGACCATAGGAATCATATATAATAAGAACAGTTAAGTCTCATATACTGCGATGAGCCAAAGACATGTGGCACGAAGTGGGGAATGAAAGAGGAGCATGGAAGCGTCTTATAGGAAAACGAGAGAAAACGCCACAGTTGCAGGACGACGACTGAGGTGGGCTAATAACATTATACCCAATGAATTAGAGAAAAGTAGATTATACCGGGGATGATTGGGAAAACATTGGCTCAAGATAGGGATGTATTGAGAGCCTACTGTACGCGCGGGCCATGAACGTCGGGGTCGATAGTGCCAAATGAATTAGTTAACTTGGCTTGGTAACCAAAAGTAAAAACTAGTAGGAATAAAACCATACATGGAAAACGGTTATATATACATAGTGTCTAAGGAACTATGAAGGTGAGCTTTTTCTTACTGTTTTTGAGTCGTGGCAGTCCTAGATATACGAGGGGAGGGAATTCCAGACTTGGGTGGCTGAAAAAGGAATGATGAGGAATAGTAAGATGTTCGATATAGAGGGACAGCTCGAGTTAAATTTTCTCTCGATCGTGTGTTTAAGTTATGGTGGGAGGATAGTGAATCGATGAGAGTAGAAATATAAAGGGGTGATGAGGTGGACAAAGTGTTGTATAAGAATCAGAGGCAATGTGTCTTTCGCCTGTCTTTCAATCGGAGCCAAGATGACATTTTCAATTACTGGAGTTATGTGATCTGATTTACGGAAGTTGCATATATGACGTGCACAAGCAATCTTTGTCCGAATGTGATATTCATGTCAGTTAAGAGTAATAAGATATTTAATATAAAATTGGTACCTGGTAAGTCAGTCGTCCTCAACTAAATTATCAAACTTCTCCAATATGGAGGTCTTTCCAAAACAATGTTTCATCTTCTGCATTTTATGTGGTACCAGTTAAAATGCAGAAGATGAAACATTGTGTTTGAAAGACCTCCATATAGTACCAGTTAACATGCAGAAAATTAAACATTGTTTTTGAAAGGCCTCCATATTGGAACTACTTGATGAAGTTTGATAATTTAGTCGAGGACGAGTGATTTGCCAGGTAACAATTTTATATTTAATATCTTATTACATAACCTCAACGGTGCTTTAATATTAATTTTAAAAGTGTTGAGTAAAGAGTCAGTCACAATAATCAAAATGCGGCTTAATCACAGTTGAGACAAACACTTTTTTCAATGAAGAAGGAAGGAAATTTTTCTAACGTTTTAGGGAATGGATGATTGAATATATTTATTTTACAAGTTACTCTTAAATGAACCTGCCAACTAAGATTTTGAGATATACATAAGAAAATAAAAGTCCGGACTTCGATACTATATTCACGTGGACGGGCCAATACCAATTACACTTATAGTTCGAGGTGAGAAGATCTATATTGTATTTTGGAATAATGTCTTGAATCTAACAATTACGGGACTTGTTAAATTTCCCTCGATTTATAATTCTTCAGATAACTTAATTCATCGTAAGTTTGGGATATTGATCATCCTTAACAGTTATTTTTTTTGTTATCAAGTATAAAGTGCATTTTAGTTTTACCAACTAAAAAAATAAAGTAATTAATTCACGAACTGATGTTTGTTTTCCACCCAATCTCCTCCGAACCTTCATAGATGCGAATCTCATCGCTTTTTCCTGAAATAAATGTAGGAACTGACAGACTACCGAGCTAGGAAGATCTGAATTACTACTGTAACAATAGTGATCCAAAGTGTCTTCTCTGCCACAAAATTCAGTTATTTTTATCGATTTATCTAGTATTTTAATAAGCGTTTAATTTAAAGATTGGAAATAAAGCAATTAAAACTGTGAAAACTTTCTACTGAACCGAACGAATGTATCCTCATAATAATATGGTACTAGAGTAGAGCTTGGTTACAGCGATGAACAAGTTATTATAAATTTATCTTACAAGGGAACCATTGTATGTCGAAACCTACCTTAGAATTTATCCCAGAGAAGCGTTGTTACGTACCGAGCTCGTGACAAAAAAATATATATATATATATCTACCGCTTTTAACTACAAGGCACACAAATTAAATCCAGATTGTACGGAGCAGATATACATCCTTGCTTGAATAAGAGCGGAGTGGAGTGAGACGGGACGCGGAGCGGACGGCAGGTAGGGAGGGTTATCCAATCTAGCAATTCAGGAGTTGTATTAGGCCCTACTTATTGTCTGTCCAACGGATCTGTGCCCCCATAAGATATGCAAACTGCTTCGGCAAATCATTTCCCTCCTTGCATTCCCATCTCTCTATCTTTTCTATCTCTCTCTTACACTTGCACTCCAGTGTTGTCAACTCAACTCCAACCTTGTATTATTCAATATTCAAGAGTCATGACACTGGGGGAAGTTTGGCAACATCCCTACTCGATAGGTTACCGTTGGCTGCTGTTTGACATAGTGGGATGGGAGTGCGGTGAAATGGTGTGAGTATAGACACGTGTACTTTTCTAAGAATGATGTCAGTGCTATAGGGGCACAATATCCGTTGATCCGAGTATACATATAACACTGGTCAACATGATTTTTGTCTCATGAGTACCAATAGTTGTACTTAATGCAGTTTTTTTATCGAGTTTTCAAATATGTATTCGGAATTTCTCCATCGCCCACAGTTTTTATTTAAATTTCAATTAATGGATTTAAATAATTATTTTTTTAATAAACGTTTTTTCGTCCATTTGTCCATTGTAAAATAAAACCAAATGAGATAACCCAGGAGATTTCAGCTATGGAAAAGAGATTTCAAGACAAATGGAATCCTAATATGGTGACCAATTATTGATGGACCATCAAGAGGGATGCTCCACAGGCGAAATATAGCAGAGAATCGTCATTTCTTACTTTCTAGGTGAGTCAGAATGTTCGAATATTGTGTAATTACGAATGTAGAAAATATTTAAGTGTTTGAAATTATAAATTCCTGTCTCTCGAAAACCTTGCATGATGGAGAAAAACCGATATCATATTTGAATTCAGGAGAAAAAATACTATCAGATTCACACATTTTTCCAAATGAGACAAAAAACAAAGTTTCTTATTTGTTGCTCAGTGTAATTTAAAAGAAAGATTTGACGCTGTATTTCAGTGCATTGAATTTATAAAGGCAAATAATTTAGGACACGAATTCATATAAAAATAATTGGGTTTTATTGCAGATTTATTCATATTTAATAGTAAGTATTTGTACTACCTGCCCTTGATGTAGTAAGAGTCCCGCGATGCTTTAATGGTCATGTACCTTGTCTCTAGTCCCAAGGGTAGCGGGGTCGATGTGTTTAGGATTGTAATATCCAAGGAATAAGCCCTTCGGAAGGGACTCTAAGCAGCGGGTCCAGAATATGAAGATTTTTAGACTCATAAAAGAACCTTAAGTCTGAAAAAAGAGACATCTAAGCAAAATTTACCGACTTTATACCATCTAAGGAATACCATATTTACCTATTAGATGTCTATTGAAGCGACGCGACGTACCAACGACACTTCACTCATGACACATGTAGGGAAATAAGCGTAACTAAATCAAATTGGTTAAGAATCCCCCCCAAAAAGGATGCCAGGGCCTGACTTGTGCCATAAGATCCACAGGATGGATGGATGGATGGATGGATGGGTGGATGAAGTAATGGGAAGTTAAGGTTTCCACCTTTTTAGACAATTTACACCAGATACCAGCCCTGCGTGGCAGTCGACTTTACTTCTAGATCTTAGTTTGGTACTAATTTCTATTAGAGTCCAACCCCAGGGTCATGGCCGCAACCAGAAAGTTTAGGCCAGTTTAAAAATGTTTACCCTACCGAGAAGCGAACCCGCGACTTCCCAGCTTGCAGAATACTGTCTTATTCAACTAAGGCGTGCCAACACATTCACTTTTAAATCTCGTACTATTAACGGTCACTCATCTTTGTCTGAAAGTAATTTTATGATACAGCTTGATGCGTCTACCATCTGCTTATGTAATTTTAATTTTTACCAATTATTCTAGTTATTTTATTTATTTTACTGACAACTTAAGACCTTTATGCGTTCTATTTCATTCAATCTGATGTAATGAATACCACATTTTATCTTAGAACTATAAATGGATTTCAAATTATGAAAGTTTCCTAAAATATACAATGATAAAAACTTACATATAAATTAAGCCTGAACTAGATAGTCCACATATTAATATTATGCCCACCGGTGTGGTCTCAAGGTAGCCCTGCCCGCAGCGGACTCGATTTCGATTCCCGGTCGGGGAAGTCTTCCTGGGCGAGGCTTTTTTTCAGGGTTTTTTCCTCACCTGTAAGACAAATGTCAGGAAGCTTAGGGCCCAACGGTCCCTGAAAATCATCATCATCATCATTCACCGGTTAGGAAAGCAGCGAGAAGCTATCACACCTACGTATAATTTCCTAGTAAAACTGCAAAGCATAGCATGAAATTCTATGTTTGCAGTGAAAGAGCAGCAATCGGGTAGAACACTATAGATAGATTAGTACTATTAATAATAAATAATAATAATAATAATAATAATAATAATAATAATAATAATAATAATAATAATATAATAATAATAATAATAATAATAATAATAAATAATAATAATAATAATAATAATAATATAATAATAATAATAATAATAATAATAATATTAATATTATTATTACTATTATTATTATTATTATTATTATTATTATTATTATTATTATTCATCCTAGGATTAAGCCTGTTGGATCGTTCCGATTTCATGAAAGCTAGAATTGCTCTGACCATCTTCTGTGTGGGCGTCCAATGTTTCTCCTTCCGTGCGGTTTATAATTCAGCAATGATTTTGGAAATCTTTCTTCTGGCATTCTATCAACATATTATTTCCAGGCGTTCCTATATTTAACTATTCTCTGTAAGTTTGAAAATATATAGTTCCTTTCTTATATCTTCATTTCGTTTCTTATCCAGCAGATTGTATACTGCTATATTTTATTATCTATAAACCCTATTTCTCTTAAGGTAACATTAGGGTTGTAGTTTGTGTCAAAGTTGGGGTTCATTTCATAATTTTATCTAAAACTAATGTCTTTTATGAACTTTATTTATAAAACATTAAATTCCACATATTAAGTAAAATTAAAAATATTAAAATTTAAAATAACTGAAACTAGCGGATACATTTCCAAAATAAATTATTATTAATTTATCATAAGTATTGCCACGAGCGATTTCCAATTTATCTAGAGAATTTTTGAATCAAGAGTGGCATTTGTTAGGACTGTTTAACGAATAAAATTAAGATGTTTACTTACAAACCATTATTTAAATATAGTTATTTTAAAATATTTATATATTTAATGTAAACGGCGATGTTTGAAAACATGAGAAACGTTTGTTATGCTTCATTTGTTCATCACTGCAACCAGATAATATTATTTAATTCCAAATAGGATCGCAATATTGTAAGAATGCACCCTCATGGAGAAAAAATGAAACGCATAAAACTGTGTATAACCAATATTGTAGGTTATTAATTAATTTCTGATGTCCTACGATGTAAATTATATTTTTCCGGAATGTAAATTCCTGGGAAATAATACGTTTAAGAAAGTGCAAAGAGTGGTTTCTTCTTATTGTGATATAATTAATTACTACGAATGTTTTTCTATTATATCCCGCAAGCAGTATCCGTTTACATTCGTGCACTATATATACAATATGGTAACCGTATTTTTTAGAGAGTCAGTCACTGCAAAATAATGCTCTGACCTATTCAGAATGTTAAAAAGGAGGAGCTTGATTTTAATATGATGAAATTAAACTGATGAAATCGAGGTGAAAACGACTGTGATTGATTGTAAATCAAAATTCATTGAAATGTGATTGGTCATTGACTCCCATTTGGGGCATGAGTTAAATAGATGTGAGAAGTACTTACTTTATTGACATAGCGAGAAAGCGGTAGGAAACTTTTTTAAAAAGTTGCTGGTTGAAGGGGTTAATTTTTTGAGAATGTGCCCACATGTTAATCGTCATACTTGTGGAATGAGTGATGCAGGATAACGCCACCCACTGACGCAAAATGGCAAGCCTTAATTACAATGAAAAGCCACGTTTACACTCTCGCTGGACTACATTAGTCAGCACGAATATGAGAATGGTAGACGGTACATTTGCTTTTGCTTTATATCAGACCATCAACGCATGCACTGTTCCCATTCAGTATTTTGTTCCCAAATAAAATGAATATATCCGCAGGATTTCTAGTTTACAATATAGAAACTTAAAAAAAAATAGTTTCAATAACGTTGTTGAAAAATCCACATAATATAAAACTACAAATTATTTATCTATCAATCTACCTATCTATTTAGCCCATTGTTGAGACATAGCGTCTTCTTTGTAAGGAGTTGTAACGAATTAATTATATGAAATAAAATAAAGTTAAAATGTACCTTTTTAGGTCGGAGCCGTCGTCCTCAAATCATAAAATATGTATTTTTTTATCTGAAGGCCTTTCAGAACCTCTATTCCATCTTCAACAGGTCTTTCTTCGCTATATTACTTGATGTTCTTGGTGCTGTTCCTAATGTAGTGTTGTGCCTTTATTTTATTTCATGACTATCCACCTCAACGGTTTTAAGCAATGAATTTTATTAGCATTGAGTTAATAATAATAATAATAATAATAATAATAATAATAATAATAATAATAATAATAATAATAACGATAACGATTTATTTATTCTGGCAGATTTAAGGCCATTAGGCCATGCTCTCCACAAGAAATCCATTTCCATCTACATAAGTTTTTGTTCTATGTTCTTTTGAATTTCCAAATTTCAGCTCCATATGTGACAGTACTTCCACACTATTGAATTAAATATTTGTAACGTATTTTTAATAATGATGATGATAATAATAATACTTATACTTTATTTGATATGATAAAAGAACAATAATTGTTATAACATTAAAAAATCTGTGGCATTTGAATTACTTTAAATGATTTATTATTTAATAGTTTGTGTTTAACTTCATTAAAATTTGTAATGTTGTTCAAGGAAAAGCGTTCAAAACTTGTGAAATTCCATATCTACAAACATTTTACTATCCAGCAGGAAGATCTACGTTACGGAGAATTGTTAGATATTCTGCAGCATCATAACAAATGAATGGCACGGTAGAAGCAGACATTATCCACATTTATGAATCCAATAAATTGTTCGATTTAATTGGTAACCCTAATCTCGATACAAATTCCTCGACATTAAAAATTAATACTACAAGAAAATATATTTTGTTCAATGATCGTTAGATATCTAGCTCAATGCATTGCACGTATTCTACAAATGTATGTTGACCGCATACCATTCATGACATATTTAGGGAAATAATAGTACTAAATTAACTTGATCTAATAGCTCATAATAAAGGAGAGGCTAAGACCCAGCATGGGTTGTTACCCCATTGTAGATGTAGATTATTATTATTGTTACCGTTATTATTATTATTATTATTATTATTATTATTATTATTATTATTATTATTATTATTATTATTATTATTATTATTATTATCATTATTAGTCCACCGCTGTGGTCTCGAGGTAGCGTGCTGCCTTGTCACGCAGCGGGCCCGGGTTCGACTCCCGGTCGGGGTAGTTTTTCTGGGTGAGGTTTTTATCGGGGTTTTTCCTCACCTGTAAGACAAATGTCAGGAAAACTTTAAGGCCCAAACGGTCCCCGAAATCATATGGCCTCATCCTTATCATTATCATCCTTACCATTATCATTATCATCATCATCCTTCACCGGTGTGGAAAGCAACGGGAAGCTACCACACCTACACAATTCCCTAGTAAAGCTGCAAGAATAGCATGAAAATGCTATGATTGCCTTCGGGCAGAATTACTATGGATGGATGGATGGATGATCATTATTATCATTATACATATACTCTCTCACAAGTAATGCTGTCTTTATAAACAATAGTAAATTACGATGCGAGGTTGGGAAGTGGTTTTTACAGAAGCGAGGAAAATGTTTAAAAACTGATCAATAGCGAGATTTTTTAATTTCCGAGATTCTGTAAAACACTTCATAAACGTCCGTTGTACTTTTTTTTTTGCACGATGCTGTTTTCAAAATAATAAATAATAGTGGAATAAAAACATCTTTCTTGGAAATATTTGCGTTCATTATAAACAATTGACTAACGTTAAATGTGGGCAATGTTTAATTAGTTGAAACTACAGGAGGCGCTGAGACCAATTTGTGATAAAATGGCGGCAAGTACGTATTTATTGTTTTTATATGGTTTCAAATAAAGTTCAGTTCAATTAAAATTCAGTGATTTGTTTCGTATTATGTATATTAACACTACCTTTGGGCTATTTTTTGTATGTACATTGTACGTAGTATACATAGAGGCCAGTGGTTTTACTTCCCACACGCGGTTTATAATACGTAATATTACAGTACCTGTATATAGTTGTTTTAGTATAGTTATGTAGGTTGGCAACCCCGAAATGTAGGAAGTTGAACTTTCAATCAAGGTCGCCATTGCTGTAAGTACACAAAACGTACTATCGCGCAGAAAAAAAGTAAGAATAGATACCAAATTACAAATCCATAATTAGAAGCACGCTAACATACGGTGCAGAAATTTGGCAGTTGAATACAAATTTGAGTTTAAAACTTATGTCTACTGAATGGATTGTTTTAAACGCTCAACTAGACATTCTAAATTGAAAAAAAATCTGAAATACAATCATCAGACAACAAAAGAAAGTAAACAAATTCAATATTAGATTTTGTGTGATACAGACAGCTAGAATGATATGGTCATTTACGTAGAATGCCAGAGATTACCCAGACAAGCTTTGGAATGGATTACATTTGGGAAAGGAAAGTAAGGTCGACCTAGATTTAAATGGATGGATGATAAAGGAAGAGGTATGCGGGAGATAGGTATGGAGGAATTGGAATGGGAAGATAGGGAAGAATGGAGAAAGAAGTTGAACATTTAAAACGTTTTGGGGACAGAAATATCTTTTATTACATTGCAAACTTGTTTATTAATAAACTTTGAGACAACCTAATGCTAAGCATTTTCCCAATCGTTAATCTCGTATCCAATGAAGTATAATAAGAAATTTAAAATTAATGTTGCGGATTGTATAAAAATGCGCGGAGAATTCTAGAAATCGTTTTAAAAACTATAATACTTCATCTTCTTCATCATCATCATCATCAACATAGTACATTCACAAATTTAGGTCACTTGTTGACCTGTTTCGGTCTCAAAAGAAACACCATCGAAAAGTACTTTGAGTGGACGTCCTGGTGTTCTTCTTCCTGCAGGTTGATAACTTAACATTTGTTTTGGGTATCCTGTGATCTACCACTTAATGAAAATGTTGCATCCATCCTGACTTATAATCAAAAGTTTTGTTTTCTAAAGTTTCCATGTGTAATTCTTCTAAGATGCCTTCATTTTTTTTTGCGATCTAGCAGTGTGTATCCTGCAGTCCTCCGAAGGTATCTCATTTCAGCAGATCTAAGTCTCTGTATATCCTTCTGTTTTATGGTCCATACTTCGCTACCATACAAAAGAGTTGGAAGAGACAGTGTTTTCTACATTTTTAGTCTTGAACGTTTTTGGTCTAACTGTGACTTGAAGATAGAATTTATTAACCCTAAACTCCATAAAAATTTCGATATTTTTGTATTTACATCCTTTTCTTCTTCATATAATATTTAATTAAACAAATTCAGGCACATGATTTACAACAAATGTGGTCTATAAAATGTCGGGTATTTTATCCTCTGAAAATCAATTTTATAGAGCTGTGTGTACCATTCTATTCTCACCAGACTATACTTTAGAGTTCAAAGCTATCAATTCTCGTTTGTTCTAGTATACTTTTCAACATTGTACCATGAAACGTGTCAATAATGCAATGTACTCAAACTCTGTCAATCATCAAACTTTGTATATCAACACAGAAGCTGAAACACGCCAAAGCCATTTAACATGTATTTTCAGAACTTTGTACATATTCTTTCAGATACTTCATCGGTTGAACACTGGTCATAGGTTTCATCCATTTTTAAGTAGAATAGTTATTTTATATTTAAATAATGTCAATGAAAATGGATTTCTTGAGGAGAGCAGCAAGATGTTCAAAATTAGACAAAATAAGAAATACTGTCATAAGAGAAAAAAATGAATATTGGTTATTCAACAGTAGATTATATACGATATAAGCAATTAAATTGGTATGGGAACGTACGACGAATGCAAGAAGAAAGATTACCCAGGAAAACATTGGAATGGTGTCCACCTGGAAGGAGGAGGAGAGGAAGACCTCGAAACTCGTGGATGCAGGAAATAAGAACTGGAATGAGAGCAAGAGGACTAGAGGATATGGATTGGATGGAGAGAGACGAGTGGAGAAGGAAAATAAAACTTTAGGCACAGAAAGATGTGCAAACATTAAAATTCTGTATATAAATAAATACATAAATAAATAAATAAATAACTTAAAATACATAGGTGAGTTTTTTCTTTTTTTTGCGTAGAATTATGCATAAATATTGATTCTGAATTTCAACTCAGATCAGGGACATACGTTTTTATATAACTAATTCACTGGTACTATCGAACCAGTAGGTTCATGACTACGAGGACATAAGCTATCCATACATCCATATCCTGAGCTAATGTTTTCCAATCATTCCCTGTATAATCTACTTCCCTCAAATCATGGTTAATGTTATTCTCTCACCTCAATCTTGGTCAACGAACTGAGCGTTTTCCCTCCGGTTTGCTACAAGAAGCTTCCATGCACCTCTTTCATTTGCCATTCGTGCCATATGTCGTGCCCATCTCAGTCCACGAGTCTTAACTTTTCTTATTATATCTTGCCATTCGCCCTTAGAAAAATGTTAGTAGAAACACTTGCAATGCCCCATTATTTTCATTATTGTGACACTCTTTTTACAGACTTAAATATTATTTCCACTCAAAGACTTCAACGTGTTCATAATTCTTGCGCACGTTTTATTTGTGGTATTCGCAAATTTGACCATGTTACACCGTCCCTGGAACAATTATCGTGGCTTCGTCTAAGAGATCGTAGAACTGTCCATTCCCTATCCCTTCTCTATAAAATACTTCACACATCATCGCCTAATTTTTTTATCACGCCGCTTCATTAGGCTATCCGACACACATAATCTTGACACTCGATCCCATCAGCACATTGTCCTTTATATCCCTCCTCATCACACTGTATATTATTCATTATCTTTTACGGTGTCACTTACCAAAACATGGAATTCCCTTCCGCCCTATGTCAGAGACTGTCAAACTATAACATCCTTCAAAAACAAACTAAAAAATTATATAATAACAAACTAACTTATACACCTCACTGATAGTATACTTTTAGCAATATTAATATATTTAATTATTTATGAAAATAATATTAAGAATAACAAATATGTTTGTTTTGTTTTAAATATTGTATAATCGTAAAATTAGTTTTCTATATCTTATTATTTTCCTGTTTTCTTATATACACTAGACAGGGACAATTTAATATGCCTTGCTTGTATACATTTTTTATTAGTTTTAGTCTTAATTTTAACTAATAATAACTGGTTGTATTATAGATCGTAATACGTATATCAGATATCTTTTGATCAAATTTTTACTTAGTGTTTAATATTAGAGTTAATTAAGATTGTTATATTCTGATGTAATATATGTTTGTTCTGGTGAGTGGAAGAGAAGGCCACATGGCCTTAACTCCACCAGGCTAAATAAATCTAATCTAATCTACTTTGTATAAAGACCGTGTAGATAATTTTTATGTATTCTTCTCCACTCACCTGACTGTTCTTCGCTCATTGGTCCAAAACATATGTACGATAATCATTATTTACATTAAATAAGGTATTTTTTGTTAATATGTTAGATAATAATGTTCCTTCATATTTGATAGATTGGTTTAAATAAAATAAATCTTAGCAGTTACCCTAAAGTATAAATTAGTGCTTATTGTTTGTTCTATAGCAAATCGATGTACATGATGATGATGATGATAATAATTCATTGAGAATTTTATTCATAATTGAAGTTTTTCTCAAACCATACTTAATAATATTAACATCTTGTAAGCCTTTGTTTTCCTCAACGAGATTTAGGCTCTCTCCCCCTACAAGGAAGAAATTGAACCATATTAATTTAGTTACACTTGTTTTCGTATAGATGTCATTGGAGTGGGCCGCCTCATAATGACATCTAGGAAACCGAAGTAGTACTAGGTCGGGAAAATTCGGTAAATTTTGCTTAGAGGCCTTCTTATTCAGGCTTAAGGATCTTTTACGAGCCTGAAAATCTTCAGACTCAGGACCCACGGCTTAAAATCCCTCCCGGAGGACTTGTTCCTTGGATTTTTCCATCCTAAAAACTTCATCGACTCCGGCTGGGTTTGAACCCGCGACCCTCGGGACCATAGGCAAGGAGCATAATCACTAGTCCACCGCGGTCGATAAGTTAAAAAAATACATTAAATGACTACAGAATTACAGATTATCAGTTTGTAATACACATTCACAAATTTCCCTTAATGAAAGTTCTCCATCGTTCTCTGTCCTCTGTGTCTTCATCCGTTATATGAAATTTCCTGATTGAATCTTGAATATTATTCTTCCAGGTTGTTCTTGGTCTTCCTTTTCTGCTCCTTCTTTCAATTTTCCATGTATGGAGGGCCTTTGGTAATCTTCCATTTAGCATTCTTCTTACGTGCCCATACCATATAGCCTTCTTATTACAACAGCAACAACAATAATAATAATAGCAATAACGATAGTAATAGCGATAATAATAATAATAATAATAATAATAATAATAAGTAATAATAATAATGTAATAATAATAATGTAATAATAATAATGTAATAATAATAATGTAATAATAATAATGTAATAATAATAATGAATAATACATAATAATGTAATAATAATAATGTAATAATAATAATGTAATAATAATAATGTAATAATAATAATTGTAATTAATAATAATAATAATAATAATGTAATAATGTTATAAATAATAATAATGTTATAAATAATAATAATAATAGTAATAATAATAATAATAATTAATAATAATAATAATAATAAAATAATAATAATAATAATAATAATAATAATAATAATAATAATAATAATAAGAGTTATCATCTCACTTGCTGTAATTGCTCCGTAGTCAACATTATTCCCTCCTCTCTCTTAGTTTAACCTCTCCATTGTTGGTACTGTATGTTTATATGTCCACTTCTACTGGGGCACGACTTATCGTTACAATATTTTTAACTCTGCAAAACACACATATTTTTTTATCATACAAGGACATGAATGTTTTACTGAGTGACAGAAGGGCAAGGGATTTGGGGTATTATAAGATATAAGTCGTGCAAATACTCGTGTAATAATAGTAATAATAATAATAATAATAATAATAATAATAATAATAACAACAACAATAATAACTTTATTTGCCTGGCAGACTCATGGCCTTACGGTCTTGTCTACTACCCAACCAGATTTAAAAAATACAAAAAAATAGTCATACATCTAAATTAGAATAAACATAAACGATTACATGTTATATATGTACAAAACAATTATTATTATAAGTATTTTGATTTATTCTAGACTTAACGAATTAAATATAAAATGTACAAGATATAGTAAAACGAGAAAACAATAATGACATAAAATAAATTTAAATATATAGATAAAAATTAATTACTTGACCGCAGGTAACTGTATAAACGTGCCAAGTGTGCGGCAACCTCTGATAAGGATAGCTAAGTAAATGTCAGAAGAACTTCGTCAAAATCACCAGCAAGAAAAATAAAACAACATTATCGTTATCATGCACAGTACGGTATGGACCATAAGCTCTGTTCCATCTCCAATCAAAACTGGTCTCACCATATTTTTTGTAAGTCTTCCTGAGTTTCTTCTTCCGCAACATTCGTAGTTGTATACACGGTTATTCTAAATGATTGACCCATTTTAAAGATTAGTATTTATTTAAGTACAAATCCAAAACGAACAATATTTATACCAATGGAAAGTGGAAGTTTCAAAGTTTTTTGCAATACATTATAAATGTTCAATGTGTCCACCGTTTGCTGCACGGCAAACATCTATGCGATAGCCGAACTCGTCCCAGACGCGAGAAAGTGTATCTACTGTTACTGAGTGCACGGCAGCAGTGATATGGTTCCGCGGATCGTCCAGAGTTATTGGTAGAGGTGGGACGTAAACAGTTTCCTTAACATAACCCCATAAGAAATAGTCACATGGGGAGAGATCAGGAGATCTTGGTGGCCAGAAGTGTAGAGCCAGGTCTGAATTTCCCCTGCGACCTATCCAGCGCTGAGGAAGGGATGCTCCGTCCTGTTGGAAAATTAAGTCCTGCGAATCTTCCATAACTTGAGGGAACAGTCATTGTTCCAACATGTCCAGATATGTTGTCTTTTTTATTTTTTTATTTACATATATGCTACAACCCGTGTTTCACCAATGGTATATCACGGGATATTTACAGTTTTACAATTGTTCAATTATTGTTCTAGTTGTTCTTGTAGTTGACGGAAGATCCTCGTAAGAAATTCTGCAACGTTGACTGTGTTAAAGTGGAAATTCAGATATTTGGCGGAGAGTAGCAATTTGTAGTATAGCTGGTCGATCTCTGGAGAACATGTTGCATTCAGTCATCAGATGGTGGGCGTCTGCAGTGATTTTTCTGGGCAGTTGCAGTAAGGTGAATCAGTTTTGTTCATTTTGTGTAGGTAGGATTTAAATAGTCCATGGTTGGTGAGAAATTGTGTGGTTATATAGTTAGGCCATAGGGATAGGGACAGTCTATAGGGTATGTTGGGGATGAACATTTTGGTATGGAAGGCGTCATTTGATTTGGTGTAAATTAAATTCCAGATTGTTTCATAGTATTCTTTTAATAACTGCTTGCCTCGTGTTATAGGGATGGAGTTGTAGTCGATAGTAGTTTGTAGCTAGCGGCTATTTTAGCCAGATAGTCAGCTCTCTCATTCCCTCGAAGACCCAGTTACAGTTCTTTCCGCAAAGAAAAATGGTCCATAAACCTTTGATATGGCACAGAACACGTTTATCTTCGGTGAGTCTCTTTCGTGTTGCAATGTTGAACGTGGATTTTGCAAACCCCATATGCGAACATTATGTCTGTTCACTTTTCCACTAAGGTGGAAAGTCGTTTCATCGCTAAAAATGATACACTGTAGAAACGCGTCATCCTCCATCATTCCTAGCACATAACCACAAAATTCGAGACGCATCTCTTTGTCATTAGGGTTGAGAGCCTGCACAAGTTGTAATCGGTAGGGCTTATACAGCAAACGCCGTCTCAGAACTTTCCAGATAGTTGATTGGGGTATTCCAAGTTCTCTACTAGCTGTATTGGTAGACTTACGTGGACTGCGAACAAAACTTTCTTGAATACGTCTGACATCATCCTCTGACACACGCGGTCGGCCTGTGCTTTTCCCTTTACACACACTTCCAGTCTGTTGAAAATGCGTAAACCAACGGCTAATGCTTTTTCTAGTTGGTGGTTCAATACTAAATTTGCTACGAAACGCCCATTGCACTACAATTTGTGACTCACTTTTTGCTAACTGAAGAACGCAGAAAACCTTGTGTTCCTCGGTAGTCATCTCACCCGCAACTGAGAGGGAGAGGGAAACGAATGGCGGCCTATTGCCGCGCGAACTCTATCGGCCGCTTCTGGGACCATCATTGCCCGCCGAAACTTTGAAACTTTCTCTTTCCTTTGGTATCAAGATTGTTATTTTTGGATTTGTACTTTAATAAATACTAATCTTTAAAAATGGGTCCATCATTTAGAATAACACTGTATTATTCTGGTAATTTTTTTTCTGGCATGCGTTGTACGTGCTATCTCCAATTGAATTGATGTCTTCGTATTATGTATATAATGTTGTATATTTTTAGTTCAGATCTAATGTTTTCACTCCCCTTTTTTTATCAAATAATGTATAGTCGGCTACAAATATCAGAAACCTCATTTCAGCAGCTTCAATTTTTCTCTCAGCTTTCTTCCCTAAAACCCAGATTTCACATCCATACAGTAAAGCTGGCACTTTATAGAACTTTTCGAACTTTACTACCTAAAGTCCGGCGTATTGTTCCATTAGAGCTGTTAAAATCATTTAACTTATCATTCATAGTAAATTAGTAAGTAAAGTAGTCCCACTACAGGCCTCAGGAGGCCCTTGGGGTAGTGGGAGGTTAAGGCTCCCACTTTTTCTGGACAATCGGCACTTGATGTCAGCCTGGTTGTCAGCCTTGCGTGACGGCAGCCTTTACCCCCAGAACAAGCTTCTGGTACTCATTTCAGTTAGAGGCTGAGTCGACCCCAGGGCCATAGTGCCGCCAGAAGGTTTGGGTCAGTTTAAAAATCCTGACCCCACCGGGACTTGACCCTCGACCTTCCAACTTGTAGGCGCAGTACTTTAACCACTACGCTACCCCTCATAGTAAATTACACGCATTTTATTGTAAATGTATTTTAGTACAAACAAATATATTTGTTTAATGACATTTATTGGCCTACTTACGACACAGCTCTAGTGTTGTCTTGTAGATGCACACTCTGAAAAGTAAGGTTTACTTCTTCCTGCGTTTGGAGGTGAATGGATCATTCAACTATGAATGTCTCGTTAAATTGCACATTACTTACTTAATACTTAACCTTTACACTGCTACGGACGGGTATATCCGTTGGCAAAGAAAATGCTTGCTGTGCTATGGGTGTGTATATCCATTCTCAACTCCAAACGCCTGCTAGTTATATAATACGTATTGCATTGCTTTCAAACTAAGCAGGCATATACTGCCATCTCCTAGGAACCTAAATAAACTTTTTCCATATTTCTCCCTGCATTGAGAAAGGAGGGTTTTAAAGGCTGGAAATATCTCAGCAGTGAAAAGGTTAATACTTTCCACTTTACAGCAGTTTGCCCTTGATTCCTGCTTTCCAGAGATTCCTATCTTTCCATTGACCATCTTCCATACCCCTCTTCATCATGACATCATATATTCCTTCATACTCTTCTACTTCTCCCCCTCTTCCTTCTGCCTGGTACCATCCAATCCAACACCTGTTTAGGCCACTGGTCTTCCGACATCCGTTGTACATGTCCATACCACTGTAGAGCTCTCTTTGTTATCTTATCGATAACAGTTTCTTGTGCATCCATTTCTTGTCTGATACATGTATTTCGAATATGTTGTAGCATGGATATTCTCATACTTCTCCGTAGTCCATCCATTTCTGTCGCCAAGATTCTTTTCTGCATCCTTTCATTTATTGTCCAGCTTTCTGATCCATATGTAAGTATACTTTCTATTATTGTCTGTATAATTTCTTTTTTTTGTTTTTCTGGTCAAATTTCTATTCCATAAAATACCATTCAGGGATCTAAGTGCTTCCTTGCACAATTTACTCTGTTAATAATATCTTTTTCACAAGTACACAGATTTATCTATTATAGATCCAAGATATTTAAATTCTTCAACACATGTAATTATCATATTATTTATTTGTAGGTCTTCTGAATTTCCTCCGATTACCATATATTCTGTTTTAATATAATTTATCTTCAGTCCACATTACAGTGCTCGAATTCCATGCCTTGGTTATCAGCTCTAATGGCGGCGACTTTCGTTCTCCAAGGGCTAAAATTACTTTATATATGATTTTATATAATATTCACACATAGGGCCTACTTATTTTTAACTTTTAGTAGCCTGTAATAAGTTGGCCAATTTTATAGTACTTCCATACCAAGAATGATGTACAGTATTTAAAAAAAAAAAAACTGATTAGAGATACGTTGTAGAAATTGTAGTTTGTTTGTATGAATTACAATTTCCAATTGGACGATATATGCATCAACCGGCTAAAAAATGGCATTGTGATGCCATTTGTTGCAGTGATTCATGAAGTAAGTGTACACACATTTTAGAGCCAAATCTTTGAATATAGCCTCATAATTAAAGAAAAATGTAAACGCCATCAGTCCTACCAGAGATTCTATTTTTTCTGCAACAAACGACCATTAAATCAGATCTTCATAAATGCTAATCTAAATTATGCATGATGCAGCTAAGCGCCAAATGTTCCCGCTCTTAAATTGTTGATGCATAACTGTTAAAGAAGGGAAATAACTCGCAATATCCAGTATTGTTAGTTTGGCGTTACAATAAATAGCCAAGGTTGACTTAAACTTTAAAAACGTATTTTTCTCGAAACTTAGATAATAGCCATAGTCTGTTGAGACCGTCCAATTTATTTTTACCACTGAACAGAACTTTTATTGGGAGAGTTATTTCTGTATCTTGTATGTCTTTAGAAATATCGATAGAGCAGATGATTTTAATGAATACTATTTGCGTCATTTGATCCGGGCCTGTCAGAAGCATTCGTCTTTTGTTAAAATTTCCAAATGATATCTTGCAAAAAAGTATCAGAATTTTCAGTATTTGATATTTTAAGTAGGCCTAGTTTAACTTAAAATATGTTTCTAGTAAGAGACGCTGAATACTTGATCACGTGTTTACTCCTGGAAAATATTACGGAAAATTCAAATTAAACTCCTGTTCTGAGAAGTTCGTTAGCCACACATCGGTATAGATGTGAACCCTATAAAGCTCTGGGTAGTATTTGTGTAGACTATATTTTTTATGTTGTCTGTTTCAGTAGTTGTTTTGTTGCTTGTTTAGTGGTTTAGTGGATTTACTTATTACTATTTTGGATTTAAGGCAACCTTCTAAGGGAAAGGGATTCCAACAGAAAACCTCTAGTCCTCCAGGTTGGGGATTGTGCGTCGGGATGGAAACCCATCACTTAAGAAATACCTTTCTCAGCAATCTCACATAATTAAGCCGGAGTGAATTACAAAACGACGATTTGGATTATGTAAAAAGGACAAACGATTAGACAGAAAAGCCATATTGAAAATCGGAACCTAGAATGTCAGAAGTTTAAGGGATAAAGACGAACTACGAGTAATAAGAAACAATAAAATATCAGGCAGCGAAAATGAGCTTCCTACGGGCTGTGAAAGATCGCACAAGAGAAGAACATATTAGAAATGAGAATATTAGAGAGGAACTAAAAATACAACCACTTCTTCAACAAATAGAAGAGCACAGAAACAATTGGATAGAGCATCTGCAAGGAATGACAGATGATAGGATACCAAAGATGGCACTGATGTGTAATTCATGGAGGACAAAGATCGGGGGGGGGGGGCTAGGAAGACCAAAGAAAACGCTGGCCCCCCTGAACAGATGTGAGTATCAGAACAGGTAAAGACATAATCCGCGAAAGAAGAGAGAGGAACGATTTTTTGAATCTTATTTTCACGGATTTATTGAAAGGCATTTGAGAAAGTTAACAGAAATAAATTGTGGAATATAATGAAAGAGAAAGGAGTACCTCGTACCTCAGCACCTAATAACTGCAATAAAAAGTCTATATGTAGAAAATAAAATAACAATAGAAACTGGAGGCAAAAATAAAAACAATATAACAGCAACAATAGATAGAGGTGTAAGACAGGGATGTCCACTTTCATTCTCCCTTTTTAATATTTATATTGACGATATCATATATAATTGGCGGATAAATTTGGACTCACATTTCAAAATAAGAAATAAGATGTTAGATACCTTACTTTTTGCAGACGACCAAGTTCTAATATCTAGTTCAGAAGACGGTCTACAGAAATCGCTCTTTCAGTTAAATAACATTATACAGAAATATAATTTCAAAATATCAATAAGTAAAACGAAAATCCTAGCTTTTAAGGGATCAGATACCGTAAGAGCTAAAATAATTCTGGAGGGGAAACCCATTGAACAAGTGAACCATTTTAAATACCTGGGTTATGAAAACTCCTATTTTAAAAATGAAGATCTATTTAACAAACTTAATAAATTTAATTATATATGTGGAACAATCAAAATGATACTTAAAAGCACAAGAAAAGAAACAAAACTAAAATGTTATAAAGTAGTGGCAGTCCCCTTACTATTGTATGGTAGTGAATTTTGAGTTTTAACTGAAAGAGAAGAGAAGACCATAGAAGCAGCTGAAATGATATTTCTGAGACGTGTGGCTGGTTGCAAACTTCTAGATAAGAGAAGAAGTGAAGATATTAGAAATGAGCTAAATATCTTTAAAATATTAGATAGAATAAAATAATCTAGAAAAAAAATGGAAAAAACATGTTCAAAGAATGGAAGATGATCGCATTCCCAAAATTATACTTAAATACAAACCAAAAGGACGAAGGATGTTGGTAGACCGAAGAAGAGATGAATCCAACTTTTGAATGAGAATCTATGAGACCTGAACAAGCCACATGGGCTTAATCCGTGATTGTTGATGATGATGATGATTGAAAGTGTTCATATTCCTTTTGCTTATTTTAACTGTAGCAATGCCGTTCGTCGCCGTATATTCGAATATGATACTAATATATTTTATTTTTAGAATTCAATTTGGGGCCAGAACCCTTATGAACAAAAGTTGAGAATTATGTAGGCCTAGACCTACCGTCTAGGAATGACTTATGATTTGCAGTGGTGATTATGAAACAGTGGTGAATGAAGAGAGGGAATTAATATTACTTCGTGAGTAATGTATTTTCTGAGTTCTTTATTTCTTTTGTCTCATTTTGGGGAAAAAATAATGGCAATATCTCTACATTAACAAAGAACAGTAAAGTTTCTTTAGTTTTGTCATGACATTCGACATGGTCATAAAATCGTGAAAGTTGGGTTGTGTCAATATAATTCATTGAGTTAAAAATTATTATCACTTAATCCTGACAGACGCGAGGAACTTCTTGTTTCTACAGCTCGAAAACTGTACCTTTCCAGACAACGGTGCCTATTCAAAATGCTATCTACGAGTACATAGTACCCTCTAGAAGCCATAGGAGTTTGTACTGGGAATTTACTAACGGTCTGTATCAGCCTACACACTTCATTATATGCCTTAGGAGAGGTGAAATAATAGCGGTTTGATGTGGGAAATGATATCGATAAAGTCTACACCAATCAGGTGTTTTGTATTCATGAAATTTAGTTAAGGTACTTTGTATTCATTGCAAAAGTGAGTTTAAACCCTAGTGTATAAAATAAATTTCCACGTTTCAGCTACTTCATAATCACGAAATGTACCAATATAACCGTTGTGAGTGTGTGCATGTTTGCATGTGTGAGCAGTCAACTCATCTGCAGTTCTAGACTTAAGTTTCCATGGTAACCATTTAAAACGTACAGCAATTCTACTTTATCTATCTCCACTTCAAAATTTTAACGCAAATATTGTTGCAATAGCTTAATGAGTTTCCTTAATTTCTGTCCGTTTATCTCCTCTTTCATTTTAGATAAATTTATACAGGATGTCCAAAAGTCTGATGATATTACAATCCAGCTTTTCTCATGCAACGACATGGCATAGGCACGAAACGATCCCCCTTCCAGTCGTCCTCATGATGTTAATGGATTTCAATTCTCTCCACACATACTGCAGCATTTAAATGTATAAAAATGTAAGGGGAGACATCAAGTAAACTTGGAGTTCAGGCGATTGATCAGATATAACCTAGCCATCTGCCAGGTAAATGTCTATCTAGAATTTTCCCGAACACCACTTAAATCGTACGAGATTCACTCGCCTAGAATAGCGAGGCTCATTCTGCGCTGCTTGTCTTTCGGACTCTCTGCTTGCCGGCAGTGCAGTTCTAGAAGTCCTATTCTAGTGTGATAATATTCACTTTTTAGTCCACCGCTGTGGTCTCGAGGTAGCGTGCCACCTTGTCACGGAGCGGGCCCGGGTTCGATCCCCGCTCGGGACAAGTTTCCTGGGTGAGGTTTTTTCGGAGTTTTTCCTCACCTGTAAGACAAATGTCAGGATAGTTTAAGGCCCAAACGGTCCCTGAGCATCATCCGATCATCATTATCATCAATATCATATTCACCTCATTAGATCAAGTTTAGGTTTAAGGCCTCTCCTGGCACATCATAACCCATCGTCATCACCCATCATATCATTGGGGCAGTGTAACTCCGCCTTCCAGGCGCCCCAACCTCAGAAGTGGGTTACAATACGCCAATGCCAGGAGAGAATACATGAAATGTCGAATGACAAACATGGAAAAGCTCAAAATAATTATAGAGGATTGGTAAAAATCACTCCTTAAGCAATGCATTCTCGTAATTTTTCTCAATGTGATTCTTTATTAATAGGAAATCAATGTGGAGCTCATACTTTTCCATATATTCGTGTAGGGGCATTGAACAAAAAAAAATCCACTTTTTATTATCCAACATCGACTATCAGGCGAATATCTTGCCGCCGAAATGGCTAGGGTTAAATAACAACCCCATCTCGATAGCCACGAAGGTATTAGCGCCAAGAAAGTCCCGTGGGCTTCAGTATGAAGCACACTGGGCGATGTCTGTCAGTCATCACTATGTATGTATATATCCCGAACATCACCTATCAAACCAGATCAAGCTTACAATTTACCAAGCTGTGATCTGCAGCTTGTTGCTGTATGGCTGTGAAGCCTGGAGTATCCTCACTGCTTGTTACAGAAAGAAAGTCCAGGAAAATCAAAACAAATGTCTCAATTTTTTCGGCCCCAATATACACGAGGATCGCAGCACTGCACAACCTAACACAAATGCCGTATATTACGATAAAAAGTGACCAAAATACAACTCATATGTTACAAATTATCAACTATCATCCAAACCCAATTGTTCGCAATAAAGGATATATCCTACAGCAAATATGTTCACCAGACCCTCCCCCTGATGGTCTCAGACTAATGAAATGAGTGCTGTGCTACAGCTAGAGTAGTGTGGTTCATTCCACGGTGTCGGCTTTCGGACTCTCTGCTTGTCCGGCCGTGTGGTTTACGATGCTCTGCTCTAGAAAGATAACACCTCATTTCATCAAACCGTTCCACACCGGATCCGGCTGAACACCAACACCACTACACGCGCGAGGGTTAAGTGGTTAAACCCAAACCGATAACCAATGAGGAATTAACCGCCAGGGAACCTCAACTGGTTCCAGACGCGGCACACTGGAAAGCATTGTCACTCACTCCTTCCTTCGTTCGATCGTTCGTTCCCGAACATCATTGGATCATTTTGGAGATTCTCCATTCTGTTGTAACATAAAGGCTGGCTGTAATTCTCGTGTGGAACTGAGGCATTGCTCCTTTGAAGCACGACGAATTCATTTTTAGTGCTGCGATGAAATGAAATGTGTAATTTATTAAAGATTTCAAGGCTTATCCTTGATCGTTCACTCCGAAGCAAGTTCGTAACACCACCAGTCTGTTGATAGCAGTTCATAACCAATCTCATTACTGGATTTGGAGTAAGATTCCCTTCCATATTGTTGGCGAAATTGTCGCTGAAGGAAGTTAGGCGACCAACACTCAGCATACCATCAAACAGCAGAGCTCTTTTGTAATGTCATCATTATCGATCAATTCAAACCTGCTTAAATATATAGGCTCAATTCTGGAAATGCGTGCTATTATGCATTGCAGAGACTTTGATGTCCCAACTCCATTAAAAAAACGTTTAACTGAAAATATATAAAACTGTTATTCTATCAGTTATATTATATGGATGCGAAACATGGAGTCTTACATTAAGGGAGGAAAGGAGGTTACAAGTATTTGAGAGTAAAGTACTTAGGAAAATTTTTGGACCAAAGAGAGATGAACAGACGGGTGAATAGAGAAGACTACATAACAATGAGCTACATGGTCTTTATAGGAAGCCAGATATAATAAGAACAGTTAAGTCTCGTAGACTGCGATGGGCAGGACATGTTGCACGTATGGGAAATGAAAGACTTGCATGGAAGCTTCTTGTAGGAAAGCCAGAGGGAAAACGCCCAGTTGGTAGACCAAGAATGAGTTGGGAAAATAACATTAACTATGATTTGAGGGAAGTAGATTATACAGGGAATGATTGGAAAGCATTAGCTCAGGATAGGGATGTATGGAGAGCTTATGTCCTCGCGGCCAAGAACCTACGGGTTCGATAGTGCCAGTGAGTAAGTATATATATATATATATATATATATTATATATATAAAACTAGGAGAGATGTAGATCATCTTACAATAAAAAAATATTGCCCTATGTTAAATTATTTTCGAGCATGAGGAATTGTAATGGAATCGACACTTTATAGACACACTGTACTCTAATATAACATTTTTCATAAGTAATGCCACGAGTGATTTCCAAATTATCGATAAATTTACGACTCACGAAATGAGTCGTGAATTTATCTAGATAATTTGGAAATCAAGAGTGGCATTTGTTAGGACTATTTAACGAATCAAATTAAGCTGTTTACTCACAAACAATTATTTAAATATAGTTATTTTAAAATATTTATATATTTAATGTAAACGGCGATGTTTGAAAACAAATGAGAAACGATTGGTACGCTTCATCTGCTTCTTTTGTTCATTACTGCAACCAGATCATATTATTTATTGCCAAAGGAATGCAATATTGTAAGAATGCACTCTAGTGGAGAAAAATGAAACACATCAAACTGTATATTAATTCATTTCTGATGTCCTATGAGAATTATATTTTTCTGGAATGTTATTGCCTGGGGGGGGGAAATACATTTAAGAAAGTGCCAAACAGTGGTTTTCTTCTTTGGTGGTATAATTAATTGCTACAAAGTGTTTATATTAACTCCCACATGCTCTACGTGTTGCCATTCATGCACCATATATACAATCTGGTAGCCGTATTTCTTAAGGAGTCAGTCACTGCAAAATAATGCTATGACCTATTCAGGATGTTAAAAAGGAGGTGCTTTCTTTATTATGATAATCTTTAGTTGGTAAATTCTAGGCGAAAACACGACTGTGATTGGTTGTAAATAAAAAATCACTGAAATATGATTGGTCATTGACTCCCATTTGGGGCATGAGTTAAATAGTCCTCTTAAATGTTTTTGAAGTTTTAGAAAGCCTAGATACAAACTGCCATCAGTGTTCATACAAGGTTAGGAAAAATTACCGAAGTGTAAACAAATAAAATTGAAGGGCGATAGAAATGTGTAAATGAAGCCAACTGGATGATAAATGTATTGAAATTGCATTAGTATTTTCAATTATCTAAATGAAATTTTCTGTCATGTGGATGAAAACTGTACAAGCTTCCCAAGCGATATAATTTATTTATTCCTATTTTTAAAGTAACATTTTATAATTGTTTGTGTAAAATCCTTTTAACGATGCAGATGCATTTTAATGTTAATCAAAAATATTATTTTTAGTTAATCTAGTTTTTATTGGAATTATTTAAACATTTTATTGTAATTGCTATTTCAAACATATTTTATTGACACTGCCAATAAATCCAGTGACCTAAATACAATATAATGTTCCAATGCCTAAAATTTAATCCTGGTGAAGTAGAAGAGCAGACCTTACGGTCTTAACTCTTTTATATAAAATTAAGTATTATTATTATTATTATTGTTTATTATTATTATAGCGGCACGCCGTAGCGTAGTGGTTAAAGCAGTGCGCTTACAAACCGGAACGTCGAAGATTCAAGTCCCAGTGGGGTCAGGATTTTTAAACTGACCCAAACCTTCTGGACCCTGGGATCGACTCAGCCTCTAACGGAAATGAGTACCAGACGTTGTTCTGGGGGTAAAGGCGGCCGTCACGCAGGGCTGACAACCCGGCTGACATCAAGTGCCGATTGCCTAGCAAAAGTGGAAGCCTTAACCTCGCACTACCCCAAGGGTCTTCTATGGTCTGTAGTGGGATCACTTTACTTACTTTATTATTATTATTATTATTATTATTATTATTATTATTATTATTATTATTATTATATAAGAAGTGGAAGAGGCAGACCTAGGGAACGTTGGATAGATGGAGTGAGGAGAAGTATGGAAGCTAGAGGTTTGAGAGAAGAAGATGCTGTAGGCAGGAACCTCTGGTGACAAATCACTTTGGGTTGAAGGAGAAACACTGTATTGTGGAATATTCCTAATAAAATATTATTATTATTATTATTATTATTATTATTATGAGATTGAACACATGAGGCTAAAATGATATGGACACGTAAGAAGAAGGCAGAATGGAAGACTACCAAAGGCTGTCTATGCATGGGAAATTGAAAGAAGGGGCAGAAAGGAAGACCTAGAACAACCGGGAGAATAACATTAAGAATTCAATGAGGAAATGTGATGTAACGGATGGAGACACACAGGACAGAGAACGATGCAGAACTTTAGATAAGGGAAATTTATGAATGTTTGTTGCAAACTGATAGCCTATAAGCCCGCAGCTGTAGTCATTTATGTATTTTTTTAAACTCATGTTAATTATTAAGATTGGTTGGAGAAAACCCTCAATGATGAGGAATATTATCAAAATGAATGAATGCATGAATTATTATTATTATTATTATTATTATTATTATTATTATTATTATTATTATTATTATTATTATTATTATTATTATTATTATTATTATTATTTTGATTGAGGATGAGCCCATGTAAGACTACGCAAAGTACTTAGAGGCGTTTCTTTGAGCCCAAATGTTTTTCATTCTATTGCTATGAGCTTGTTTTCTATCATCTGTCCAAGTTGTTCCAGTTTTTTTCTTCGGTCTGTCCTCTTGGTCAACTTGCCACTTATTCACCTTAATTCTAAATATGTCTCTGTTTGGGATATCTTCTTTAGTAATTCCTGCCAATTTTAAGTCCTTTTTGACTTCATCAATCCACTTCATAGATTTAGATTTTTTTTTTAGAATAGATTTATTTAGCCTGGTGGAGTATCCACTGGAGCTATTATTATTATTATTATTATTATATTATTATTATTATTAATATTATTATTAATAATAATTGGTGTCTGGTAACTGTGTAATTATGGAACTTACACCGATTTCACAAAAAATAGAGGCTAATCATGTTTTATAAGCATATTAAAAACTCAGGTCATCAATTCAACATATTAGAAACCACCCTCTCAATAACGCATAGAGAAAATGATAACCGGAAGATAAACATCTTGAGGAAATAAATATAATGAAGGAAACAAAACATGATAACCTGTTGGACGAGAACACACCCTACCTGATCAATCCATTATATAACATGCTGGTTAAATACAGTCAGCACTCAACAGAACAGCCTTGAAAATGGAACCTGTTCCGAAAGGCCTAGCTGAATATTTAAACAAATTTAATTTGTTGAGGACGAATGCCACAACAGGTACGACTTGTATTGCTTTAATTATTAATCAATAACCTCAATGGTGCTAAATGTTTTTAAAGGTATGACATTTTAGAAAAAACTGCACTTAAACTTGCGTGAAATATTTTCAAAGTCCTATAGAACAACAGTGCGCATGCGCCAGAGTTTATAGAGTCAACGATAATACACAATCGAACCACCTATCGATTATCATCCTAGATTACTATCCGTCGCTATGAAATTTGAATGACCAATATTTGAAATAAATCCCCAATTCTATGTTAAAAATATATATATTAATAATATTAAAATTACCCAACGTTTATTAAAATGGGTGTACACTTACTTATCACTCCCTAACGCTGATCCAACCAGTGATAACCCAAAACAGCGATAGAAAAATAATAGGCTAAGTAATATACTCTTATTTAAATATGCAAACCACAATATTATGACACTGTTAGAGAATATTGTGATGCTGTTATTTTCTCCACAGAGTATATTATTCAGTCTATGATTTTTCTATCGCTGTTTTGGGTTATCGTTGGTTGGATCAGCGTTAGGGAGTGATAAGTAAGTGTACACCCAGTTTTAATAAATGTTTGGTAATTTTAACATTATTAATATATTTTTTAACGTAGATTTGGGGATTTATTGCAAATATTGGTCATTTAAATTTCATAGCAACGGATAGTAATCGAGGATGATAATCGATACGTGGTTCGATTGTGAGTTATCGCTGGCTCTATATACTCTGGCGCATGCGCACTGTTGTTCTATAGGACTTTGAAAATATTTCACGCTAGTTTAAGTGAAGTTTTTCGAAAAACACTTTTTGAACTTTTAAATTGCTTACGCTGCTTAAACCATAATAAATACTAAATTAATGTACACGGAATTGAATATCTCAAAAATCTAAAAAAACCCACAGGAGCATATGCCTATATTTCACGGATAACTCACAATAATAATTTTTGTCTTTCAGCTCATTGATGCCAAGATGATCGGTATAAGTAGATTCCCGGACAACGCTTGGTAATCATCACGGGTTATCTAAAACAGTTACGAGATTAATTATTATACCGGCAATTACCTTTCTTTCACTTATACAACTAAATGTAAAAACACATTTAATTTATTTAGACGGAGCAGCTCAAGCCGGATATTACCTAGTAGGCCTAAATTATAAATAGTATACAAATACCAGATATTTTATTTATTACTAGCTAATACCCGGCGTGCGCTGCTGCTTCTAAATAAATGTTAATGTGTTTTTACGCTGTTATTCTTGCCCGGGAATCTGCTTATCCCGATCTTCTTGTCATCAAAGAAAGACAAAAATTGTTATTGTGAGTTCGGTAGAAGATAAACATATGCTGTCGCGAACTTTTTTGTAGAGTTTTGTGAGATGTTCAATTCTGTGTACATTAATTTGGTGTATTTGTTATGGTTTAGGCAGCGTAAGCCCATTTAAGCGTCAAAATAGGGACTTTCACGTTTTTCTCTACAAAGGGTGATTTTTAGGGATGAAGGGGTTGAGTATTACAACTATCGTTTAGCCTACGTTCATCCCCGGAATCTCCTGAACACTTTTCAAAAAGCTCCATCTCAATCCAATGAACGGTATGGCAGAGCACGCTTGCCCGGGAAGCTACTTATCCCGATGTTCTTGTCATCAATGAGAGACAAAAATGGTTATTGTGAGTTATCCGTAGAAGATAAACATATGGTGTTGCGGACTTTTTTGTAGAGGGTTTTGAGATATTCAATTCTGCATACATTAATTTGGTGTATTTGTTATGGTTTAGGCAGCGTAAGCCATTTAAGCGTCAAAATAGGGACTTTATTTAACGTTTTTCACTACGAAGGGTGATTTTTAGGGATAAAGGGGGTTGAATATCACAACTCTCTTATAGCCTATGTTCATCCCGGGAATCTCCTGAACATTTTGCAAAAAAACCCATGTAAATAGGATCAACGGTATGGCAGCGCATAGAATACGAACGAACGAACAAACAAACATTGATTTTTATATATTAGATAATAGACACTTGGAAACACTAGGAAATACAATTATAAACATAACTACACTCATAGGTTATCTCTGGATGTGCTCACCTGTAAATGCAACAAATGTGGACATGACCCATTTTAATACTCAATGGTTTAAATGCGTTGCATTTAATCGGGGGCGGTAAGCTGCTGCTTCCCTCTAGTTTTCTATCAACATATCGTAGAAATGGTAATAATACAATGTAGTCACCATTAATGTAATTGAATGCTGGGTTATTTAGTAAAAGTATGGTATTTTTTTTACACGCTTTATATTAGCTTGACCTGTATCTATCTATGTAACGGAATCTTTCAACGCGATTTTCACCCACTTAAGATCATTGGATCGACTTGAAACTTTGTACACTTGTAAAGGACCGGTAACAATACAATAATTTCATATCTTGTTTCTAAAATCCTGGCCAGAATCATCAGAAAATAAAAAAAAGTGTCTTTGTATCTATGTAACAGAATCTTTGAACACGGGTTTCGTCCACTTAGAAACATTGGGTCGACTTGAAACTTTGTGTACTTGTAAAGGACCCATGGCAATACAATAATTTCATATTTTGTTTCTAAAATCCTGGCCAGAATCATCAGAAAATAAAAAAATGAAAACTGGTATAATAGGTTGCGGACTTGTCGACTTCTTAGCCAATCGTTGGAAGAGCTCAGTTGGTAGAGCGGTGAACTGTAGTGGTACATAATTTCAGTAATCCTTAGGTCGCTGGTTCAAATCTGGTTGGGAGGGTTTTCTTTAGAAGAGTATTACTTTTAGCTCATAATTACAATTGTATCGAATTTAAAGATATTTACATTTTTATCTTATTCTGTAAAATATTAAAACTAAAAACTAAAAAGTAAATAATAGTTTTAAAAAACTAAAACAACACGCTTTATTAGAAAACCGAACTAAAAAAATGAAAAATAATTTTAATTTCCAACACGCTTGGGATAAAATTAAAGTGGTCAACAAAAAAATCATCTCCAACACATATAGAATAAAACTAGAGCTATCAACAAAAAGAAAATAATTTTACCATCAAAAGCGTGGGGTGCTTCTTATGATTTTTACATTTTCTTCTTAGAGACTTTACTTTTACCAATATCTATTTCTTATCAAATATATTAATTGATATAGAACACCCCACGCTTCTGATTGTAAAATTATTTTGTTTTTGTTGATAACTCTAGTTTTATTCTATATGTGTTGGAGATGATTTTTTTTGATTACCACTTTAATTTTATCCCAAGCGTGTTGGAAATTAAAATTATTTTTCATTTTTTAGTTCGGTTTTATATTAAAGCGTGTTGTTTTAGTTTTTTTAAAACTATTATTTATTTATCATTACATAAACTGGTAGAACTGCGAATTACTGAAATTATTATTTTTTGTTAATAAGTGTTGTGCTGTGCTGAAATCATTTCGACGCATTACCCTTGAGAATAGAACATTTAATTTAATTTACAAACTGTTTTGATGCAACATCATCCTTGACATTTTTCTATATTTCAAATAATACCTTTGAGTTGAGTAACGCTTTATTTGTTCTTTGTCATTGCATTTGTAATTTTTCATTTATAAATTATTACAGTTTTATTCCCCAACCATTTTCCGATAAAAAAAAGTTTTAAAGTAGTAAGCTGGAAATAAATAGCCTTTTTCCAGTTTCTGAACCATTAACAAATATATACAATTTATAATTAAATTGTATTAGAACACTTTTGGGATTAATTTAATTACCTCAACATTTTGATTAATTCTTTAACGAAACTTAATTTTATGAAATCTTGTAATATTATTAATTCACAAAAAAGTCATACGTTAATTGGTTACAAGAATATTAATAAAGAAAGAAAATTTATTTTTACTAGTGTTCGCCCATTGGTTGAAATTCGACCGTACATAAACACGTCACTTTATTTCTATATAATAAATTTGTGACTTACGTCACTTTATATTAGATAATGTTAGTTTTAAATTGTATTAGATCATAATCATAAAAATACAGGGTACATATATATGTTGGAGTGTAACTGATGATGGGGGTAACAGTATTCAAAATTAGCAACCAGCATTGTGAGGAATTTGGGTAGCTACAATAAGTAGCGGCTCGACGTTGAGAAAACCAGCTATAACAGCTGGTGGACTCGTCCATGCTGACCACATGTCATCCCTGCTCAGGCAGGATGATCGTCTACCTCTGGGATTAACACATGCACATGTATTATTTCCTTGTAATTTAAATGGGAGCTTTGGCGCTGCATTTTATTGCCTTGCAGTTAAAAACAGCATATTGTTTTTGGACATGGCCTTTATACACCACATGCTTCTTTTGAGGAAATTTAACTCTTGCACCATGGATATTTTCCATAAACTCTGCCTTGCAGTTAAAAACAGTGAACTGACTCTTTCCATTTTTTATTGATAACACTAAATCTCATCAATAGTTAGTAAACAAAAAAAGAAGAAAATCGGTTTCAAACGTAGAAGAAAAAGGGGTATAAAGTTTTTTCTGACGTATTAATATATAGATTTCCATATTATTTTCAATTATCAATTTAACAATTTTCTAGGTTTATTCACGTATATTTTTGCTAGTACTAGACACACAATGATAATTTTATCATTCCTTACTTTCTGTGGCTTTTACAACTCTAGTTAAGCTCTTGCTTCCTCTTTTGGAGTTTCTTGAACAATCAGATTTAGTTACGTTTATTTACCTATAGAGTCGCGAGTGTAATGCGGTCATGATGTAGCCTGAAGGGTCATATATTAGTCAAGTATGGTATTACTTGAATGGCGGAAAGTCGGTTACATTTAATTCAACGACTTCTTTTTTCAGATTTGAGGTTCTTTTATGAGTCAGAAAATCTTCAGACTTGAGACTCACGATTTAAATTCCCTCGCGGAGGACTTGTCTCTTGGATTTTCCATCCTAAAAAAAAAAAAAAAACCAGCGATCCCGACCAATAAACTTGCCATTATGATAAAGATTATCTTTGGACGAATAAATAATATTCAATACATATTTGCCTATTTATTCCCTCGATGCACTTCTTTCGTTTTAATGCCACTTATGGTTTGTATTGAAACAAATTGAACATTGGTAATAAGCTGTTAAATTCCCAACTAGATTTGAATGAATCGTCTCTTTTAAATTTATAATGGAGATTGTTATATATAAAAAATTGTTGCATAGTTAGAATTGTTATGTACTAAAATAACAAAATTCATTAATTTGTTATCATGTCTGAATAAGGTACAAAGTACCGAAACAGCTGTTACTAATTTATATTTTAATAAATATGAAAATCACATAAAATTTTAAGTTTTATTTATATTTAATGAAATAAATTACATATTTTCATGACGTAAACGCAAATTCAATTTGATTACTCAATACAAGCTGAGACAAGCTTATTGGCGACTTAGTATTTTAAATTATTACTTCGGATTAAAAAGTGCATACAGGATAATTGGTTTTATAGCAATTGTGAACTTAGTTTCCCCATGAATACTGTTAATATGGTTAGCAGTTAACATTATTGCAGTTCACCCATTATTAAACATTTTAGGAAATTCTGCCCTTCTTTTTCTGCTTCTCTATTGTCTATATTCTTAATCACCCAAATTGATTTATTGGTCCTTCAATCAATTGTACCCATTATTATTCAATCATACGTATTTGCAATTCTCACAACTTTATATTCTAGTGAAGTTAATAACCTCCCAAACTGAATAACTGTTGCGATGAAAATTTGTCAGTTGGTTAGGAAAGATGTATGAATAATACAATCTAAAAATCCTGGGAAACCTGGTTGGTAAAAGTCATAAATATTTATTAACGATCCAAGTTAATTGAAGGCTGCATTTAACGTGATAAATATGGTAAAATAGATGTAATGATTTCATTATATTATCTTTTGACTTGTTACTAATAAAATACTTTTTATAATTTTATAATTTTAACTGTGGAAAGCAACGGCAAGCTACCACACCTATAATTCCCTAGTAAAACTGCAAAACATAACATAAAAATGCTGTAATTGTAGTGAAGGATCTGTTTTGGGGCAGAACACTATAGAATAGAATATTTAAATTGAAACTATTTAGACCCTATTTTAGATTATATTAAAACTCAGCAATTAAGATGATACGGACATGTTCAGCGAATGGAAGAGGATCGGCTACCAAAATGTGTTTTGGAATGGAAACCTGAGGGAAGACGAGGAATAGGAAAGCCTAAAACCTCCTGGAGTCAGGGAAAATATTTATACATGAAGGAGAAGCATCTACAACCAGGAGATTGTGTGGAGTGACAAAATTGGGTATTAGGAATCGGACGATATCAAAGACATTAATCAACCGATGATCTATCTATCTAAATTGAAATCACAGAATATTATCATTGTTGCTATCACTTTTTTTATTCAATGCCCCAGGTTGTCATTTCGACATTTCTCGTGTTCTGTCCTGGCATTAGCTTAATTGTTACTCACTTCTAAAATTGGGTCGCCTAGAAGGCGCAGTTACGATACCCCGATAACATGACGGGTGATAAATGATAATGAAGCGCCAGGAGAGTTCTTAACCTAATCTTAAAATAAATTCCAGACCATGGGCAAAACAGGAATGTTTCTCTTTAAGGAAAATTTCCGATGGTTTGACCGGGAATCGAATCCGCGACCTCATGAACCGACCATTAGCCCATAAGGCTGGTCTTGTTGCTATCACTATTCTTTGGTTGCTATCACTACTCTGTGAATTGCAACACTCAGTTTTTTATGAAACTAGCGGTTCAGGTGTACCACTACATAATATAGAAATAAACCTTTCCACGAGTCACACGATAAATGTGCGTGTGCTCTCTGTGACAATGCCTGTGATACATATCATATCCTAATCCGCAAAAATAGAAACACATATCAGTGATTAACTTTTGCACAAATAAAAGTGACAAATCAATACTTGCACAACTTGTGCGCATTATTATTATTATTATTATTGTTTATTATTATTATTATTATTATTATTACTCGCCACTGAAATGGACTACTGGAGACGTGCTGCACGAATATCCAGGAAGGATAAAATCAGAAATTCATATATAAAAGAAAAAATGCAGGTACAATATTCAATATTAGATTTTATAAAGAAGAAACAATTAAATTGGTACGGACACATAAGAAGGATGGAAGAAGGAAGACTACCTAAGATAATCATGGATTGGGAACCACAGGGAAGAAAAAATAAGGGTAGACCAAATATTACGTGGATTCAGGGAATCAATGAAACTAAGAGGAATGGGAAATAGAAGAAGATATATGGATGAACAGACAACAATGGAAAAATGTGTTGAAACAAATGTGTAGTTAACTGTGAACATGGGTACCGGAAAAATGTATATTCATTGTAAAAGCCGGAATAATAAAAAATATTATTATTATTATTATTATTATTATTATTAAACTACCTCATTGGCTTAATTGAATCCGTAGGTTCACGGACGCACGGACATAATCTCTCCATACATCCCTATCCTGAGTTAATGTTTAACAATCATATTCTGTATCAATTCATGATTAATGCTATTCTCCCACCTCATTATTGGTCTACCAACTGGGCGTTTTCCTCTAGTTTTCTTACAAGAAGCTTCCATACACCTGTTTCATTCCCCATTTGTGGCCACATGTCCTGCCCATCGCAGACTACGAGACTAAACTCTTTTTATTTATATCTGATTCTTGTAAAGACCATGTAGCTCATTTCTTTATTTTTCTCCATTTACCTGTCTGTTCATCTCTCTTTCGTCCAAAAATGTTCCTAAACTTTATTCTCAAATACTCGTAATATTCTTTACTACCTTAAAGTAGAAGTCCAGTTTCGCATCATATAATATAGCTGGGTGAATAAAAGCTATCATTATTATAATAACATCCCCCCAGGGGTCCTCATCTAGGGGCTATGTGGATGGCGGCCACAAGGTGCCCAAGCTGAGCAAAACATTTCTTCCACTTACTTGTGTTTTGCACTCTTTTAACTTTACTATCTAACCTCTCTTGGTTAACTCTTGTTTTTTCGACCCCGACGCTATTAGGGCATCCGAGGGCTAGGGAGTCTTTCCTTTCTTCCATTTCTTCTTTCCTTTATTTTCTTTTCTTCTCCAGAAAAGCCTGACCAGAGGCTATAAGATGGCAGCCCCATCACTGGTATTGCCTTCCTTTGGCCAGCAACCAATCGAAGGGACTATTATTATGCTTTCAAGTCTTATACGAGAATTTTCCGGAAGAAGCTGGAGGGAAAATTTTCTATAGGATCGTAACAGGCCTTGGCCTAATACTTGGAAGGAAGAAGAAGAAGAAGATTATAATAACATTTAAAAGAGCATTAGAAAAATATATGAAAAACGTTTGAAATGGTATGGGCACCTTATAAAAATGGAAGAAGACAGAATATCAAAAAGATCCTAGATTAGAAAACTAATGGAAGAAGTGGAAGAGGCAGACCTAGACAACGTTGGATAGATGGAGTGAGAAGTATGGAAGCGGGATTTGAGGGGAGAATATGCTTTAGACAGGAACCTCCGGCGACAAATCACTTTGGGTAGAAGGAGAAATATTGTATTATGGAATATTCCTAATAAAATTGTTATTATTATTATTATTATTATTATTATTATTATTATTATTATTATTTATGAAACTTGTTAATGGTGATAGTTATTGTTAGTGAATACGGAAAATTTGTAAATTGAAAGAAGGTCGTTATGAAGGTCATATATTTGGAGTGAATATGAAGAAATTGCATTATAATATGAGGATGTTAACAAAATTAATTAAAACAGATATCTCTTCGGCAGTATAATGTGTAAGAGCAAAAATAGAAGGACTAATGTCTATAAAATTATATGTGAAGTAATAATTTAGAATCCATAAAGTGATATTAAAGATGAAGCTTCTGAAGAAAGTTTGTATATCAGCTTCAGAGGAAATGATAGCTATTTCCACTCACAGCTCTCCTGTACCTCATTATCCAATATTCCATCTCCACTGGAACCATTAGTTACATAGTCGAGTATTACTCAATTTGCAATCAGAACATAGATTAGTGATATAAACTAACTAACTCACTGGCACTATCGAACGCATAGGTTCATGGCCGCGCGGACATAAGCTCTCCATACATCCCTAACCTGAGCTAATGTTTTCCAATCATTCTCTGTATAATCTACTTCCCTCAAATCATAGTTAATGTTATTCTCGCACCTCATTTTTGGTGTACTAACTGGACGTTTTCCTCTGGTTTTCCTACAAGAATCTTCCACGCACGCCTTTCAATTCCCATACATGCCACATGTCCTGCCCACCGAGTCTACGAGACTTAACTGTTCTTATTATATTTGGCTTCCTATAATGACCATGTAGTTCACTGTTAAATAGCCTTCTCCATTAACCTGCCTGTTCATCTATCTTTGGTCCAAAAAAAAATCCTAAGAACTTTATTCTCAATTACTCGCAATCTCCTTTCCTCCCTTAAAGTAAGAGTCAATGTTTCGCATCCATATAATGGTAGAATAATAGTTTTACATATTTTCAGTTTAACGTTTTTTGAAAGGAGTTGGAACGTCAAGATTCTCTAATGCATAATAAGCACGCATTTCTAGAAATGAGCCTATGTTTAATTTCTTTATGCATCTCATTCCTATTTGTAATTATTGTTCTTAGGTATTTGAATTCGGCCACTTCCTCAAAATTTCCCTCATTTGTCAATTGAGGGGTCTAGTGAAAGAGGGAGCTATGCCATTTTGAGAAGAAATGGAAATAAATTGGGTTTTATAAAGCAATATATTACGGTATTTTTTACAATAAAGGAATAAATGTTTTCTTATTTAACTTACAACTATACAAAGGGAAAAAATATAAATTTTAATATAAATAGCACTTATTATTTCCATTTCTTCTCAAAGTGGCATTGCTCCCTGTCTCACTAGACCCCTCAATTATGATATGCAAATTTAAATACACAGGTGGTAAGATATTTTATTTATGCAATTTTTTTATTTGCTAATGCGGAAAACCCAGAATTCAAGCTCATTACAATGCTGAAATCTGGTTTTACCGGTATCTAGTTCACTGGCAATATCGAAGCCGAAAATTAATGATCGCGTGAAACGTATGTTCTTCATACATCCCTATCCTAAGCTAAAATTATTCAATTATTCCCTGTATAATTCATCTCCCTCAAATCATTTTAATGTTATTCAATTTCATTCTTGTCTATCTACTGGATTTTTTCCTCTGGTTTTCCTACAATAAGTTTCCATGTACTTTTTTCATACCCATTCTTGCTACATGCCCTGCAATTCACACATTATCGCCTAATTATTTATCACGCCGCTTCATCTGACTATCTGACACACGTAATCTTGACACTCGATCCCATCAGCACATTGTCCTTCATATCCCTCCTCATCACACTGTATATTATTCATTATCTTTTACGGTCTCACTTACCAAAACATGGAATTCCCTTCCGCCCTATGTCAGAGTCTGTCAAACTATAAGATCCTTCAAAAACAAACTAAAGAGTTATTTAATAACAAACTAACTCATATACCTCACTGATAGTATTCTTTTAACAATTAACAAATTAAATTATTTATGAAAATAATATTAAGAATAACAAATATTTTCATTTGTTTTGTTTTAAATATTGTAAAATCGTAAAATTAGTTTTCTATATCTCATTATTTTTCTTTATTTTTTTATATACATTAGACAGGGACAATTTAATATGTCTTGCTTGTATACATTTTATTATTAGTTTTAGTCTTAATTTTACCTAACATTAACTGGTTGCATTATAGATCGTAATATAATAGACATTATCTTTTTTGATCAAATTTGTATTTAGAATTTAATATTAGAGTTAATTGAGATTGTTATATTCTGATGTAATATATGTTTGTCCTGGTGAGTGGAAGAGAAGGCCACATGGCCTTAACTCCACCAGGCTAAATAAATCTAATCTAATCTAATCTAATCTAATCTAATCTAATCTAATCTAATCTAATCTAATCTAATCTAATCTAATCTAATCTAATCTAATCTAATCTAATCTAATCTAATCTAATCTAATCTAATCTAATCTAATCTAATCTAATCTAATCTAATCTAATCTAATCTAATCTAATCTAATCTAATCTAATCTAATCTAATCCCAGTCTAAGCGAGTTAAGTTTACTTATTACATTTGACTATAGGTCAAATTGTAGTGTTTTCTTTCACCTGCCAGATCGCCTCTCTTTGGCCTAAACATTTTGCTAAGCACTCTATTTTCAGATATTGGTAATATTTTCTGTTTTTTTTAAGTAAGAGACCATGTTTCGCACCCATATATTATAACTGGAATAATAATAATAATAATAATAATAATAATAATAATAATAATAATAATAATAATAATTTATTATTATTATTCCAGTTATAATGTATGGGTGCAACACACACACACACACACACACACACACACACACACACACACACACACACACACACACACACACACACACACACACACACACACACACACACATATATATATCGATGTCATAATTACATTTTTGACATTGAGCAATGCAAGCAAATATGAGATAAGAAAAATAAATGCTTGGATGGGGATGCGAATCCGGACCTCTGAATTGATAGTTCAGTGCGCTACCGATTACGCTACCCAAGCAAATCTAGTACAAACATTTATTTTTCTTTATATGTATTCTCTATTACGAGAGGTTTGTTTTTACTAGATTTGCTTGGGTAGCGTAATCGATAGTGCACTGAAGTATCAATTCAGAGGTCCGGGTTAAGATCCCCATTAAAGCATTTATTTTGCTTATCATGTCACATATATAGTTTAATGCTTTTGGGGGTAATTGGGAAGACAAAAGTCCCTGCAATACATAATAGCATGCATTTCCAGAGTTTACTTGGTTATAGATACTTTACTGAATACTTTTTATAATGAGCCAGCAGAATAAACAAATTGTGATTTATATGAAAAAATGTGTTGCTCTTATATAAGAGAATTGTATTCCATAATGCTTCTGAAATTGGCAATTGTTTCTCCACAAGCATATCATATTTTATTTATGCAATTTATTCGGATCTAATAAACAAGGCTGCAGACTTTTTTTTCCAATTAGCGAAATGAGCAGATACATGAAGGTCTGTCTATTTATTATTTCTGTAATCGAACCACATCCGAGCATGAGCACTTGCTTATTCTGGAGTCAATACTGTGTACAACATTTAATTTTAAATAAATTTTATTGTTATTCTATTCTTAAATGGAAATATTTTGTCATAAAAGGAAACATAAACGTGATTTTATAATATTAATATATTGTAGATCGGCCGCGGTGGACTAGTAGTTATGCTTCTTGCCTCTGGTACCGAGTGTCGTGGGTTCAAACGCGGCCGGAGTCGATGGATTTTATAGCATGGAGAAATCCAAGGAGCAAGTCCTCCGGGAGGGACTTTAAGCCGTGGGTCCCGAGTCTGAAGATTTTCAGGCTCGTAAAAGATCCTTAAGCTTGAATGAAAAGACCTCTAAGGAAAATTTATCGAATTTTCCCGTCCTAGTACTACCTTGGTTTCCTAGATGTCAGTATGAGGCGGAATGCTGACCACGGACCACTTAAATGACATCTATACGAAAACAAGTGTAACTAAATTAGTATGGTTCAAATTCTTCCCTATAGGGGGAGAGCGCCTAAATCTCTGTTAAGGGAAACATGGGCTTACAAGAAGAATATATTATAGATGTAAAGTTACATTAATGACAGTGTCCTTGTGTGCCACTGGATGTACGTTTTATGGGAACCATCATTTTCGATGCTATTAGGCATTAAACAATATCGAAAAAAGTAAAGTATTGGAAATTATGTGGTGTGTTATATTCCATCCAGTAACCCTTCTATTGATATTTTGTTGAAGGATAAAGCTGCATTTAATTCACTGATCTTACAGTTGAAAACGTGGAATATTTATATAGTCTATTTTATATACTTTTATATTAACTGTACGTATATTTAATTTACCAATCTTAAATCTGATTGGTTAAAGATAAATTATTAAGACTTTGAAAATACCATTTGGAATATATATGTCTTCACCAATAGTAAGACGTGATTTAGTCACCTGATATTATAATTTCCAGAATTTTTAAGTTGATAGTTCTTCGCAGTTATTGTTGGTAGAGGTGGATGCATCGCGGTTCGCTGTAAAACGTTCGTTAAGTGGGAATCCTCTATTTTATGTAGAATCCAAATGTTTAGTGTTTCTATAAATTACCTTTCGATTACAAACTTGAATAACTATCGTTAGGAGACGCTTAGAAACATGATATTGGTATCAATGTAAAGTGAAACTCAAATGTGTTTTGTTATTCATTCGGTTAAATCACATGTGTAATTCTTAATTCAGCAAAAATTGGAAAACAACCGGGATGGTGAGTAATTAGATATTTGGATACATTCACAATTAAACTATTTTAATATTGAACAATTTCGTTAGTGCGGAACATTTTAATGGTGCCTCAAAACAAAACAATCTTCATTGGAAAAGTGTAGTGCCAAAAGAAGGTAAATTGAAATGTTAAAGATTCTTCAGAACTTACGTTTTTTCATAAGTGATTTCTAAAATATCGATAAATTCACGACTCACGAAGTGAGGAGTGGATTTATCTAGAGGATTTGGAAATCAAGAGTGGCATTAGTTAGGACTATTTAACGAACAAAATTAAGCTGTTTACTCACAAATCATTATTTAAATATAGTTATTTTAAAATATTTATATATTTAATGTAAACGGTGATGTTTGAAAACAAATGAGAAACGTTTGGTACGCTTCATCTGCTTCTTTTGTTCAACACTGCAACCAGATCATGTTATTTATTGCCAAAGGAACGCAATATTATAAGAATGCACTCTAGTGGAAAAAAATTAAACACATCAAACTGTATATTAATTAATTTCTGACGTTCTATGACAATTACATTTTTCTGGAATGTTATTACCTGGGAAAAGATACATTTAAGAAAGTGCAAACAGTGGTTTCTTTTTTTGGTGGTATAATCAATTGTTACAAATGTTTTTATATTAACTGCTGCATGCGCTACGTGTTGACAATCATGCACTATATATACAATCTGGTAGCCGTATTTCTTAGGGAGTCAGTCACTGCAAAATAATGCTATGACCTATTCAGAATGTTAAAATGGAGGTGTTTTCTTTATTATGATGAACTTTAGTTGGTAAATTCTAGGCGAAACACGACTGTGATTGGTTGTAAATAAAAATCATTGAAATGTGATTGGTCATTGACTCCCATTTGGGGCATGAGTTAAACAGTTAATTTAAATAACGTTTTGAGTACCTTTTGGTCTCCCTGAAGAGAATCTATGTTTGACCGAGAGCTAACTGAACCCTGTACCTCTATCTACGAGGCCTCAATTTAATCTCATTTTATCAATAAATACCATAAAATTATTATTATTTTGTAGAATATCAATACGTTTATTTCGGAATTTATTTGATATAAATTATGAAGAAAACATTATTATTAAACATATTGTAACTAGTTGCAGTATATTTAACTTAAACATTATTATACAACATTCTATATTTAGTTCAATGAATAGATACGTAACAAAACGTTTCCAGCTGAAGAGACATTTGCTGAAGTTCTCGGTAAAATGATAAACGTTCAATTCTAAATCTGAACGAAGGAAATATAATAGATAAACACATGTGCAGTTGATTCATTTCTAGTCCGATTATAGTGGAGATGACAGTTTTGACATGTGCACAGTGAATATAGGGATACGTATTTCATTGCCCCTTAATAAAATATCGTAATGTGATTGTACAAAGTATGTTAACCTAATCGAGGCCAGGACGAGATGTTAAGTAATTTTAATAAGCGACGAAAACACATTTTCTCTCTCTTTTTACCTTAATTTAACTTCTCCCTTTATAGGTACATTATGTCTATTGACCTTACAAGGAAACTATCGACAATTACATACCGAAACCTCCTTGAAATTACTCCCAGAATCATTGTGATGTACCAAGACCGCATAAAAAACTACTGTTTTTAACTGCAAGGTCCAGAAATCGAAGCTATAATCCAGCAATGGCATCCGCTATGCTAAGCAGATGGACGTCCCTTCTTGAATAGAGCGGAGTGTAATGAGGCGGGACGCGGTGCAAAACGGCAGGTAGTGAGCGTTATCCAATCCGCCAATTCAGGAATTGTATTACTTGCGCGAGTTTACATGAAGATTTTAGTGTTCTTTCAGTTAAAAGTGGCATTTTTCGGACACGCCCTTGGTATATCACAACGTTTCTCTGGGAGAAATTTCTAAAAATTTCTAAAAACTACTGTTTTTAACTGCAAGGTCCAGAAATCGAAGCTATAATCCAGCAATGGCATCCGCTGTGCTAAGCAGATGGACGTCCCTTCTTGAATAGAGCGGAATGTAATGAGGCGGGACGCGGTGCAAAACGGCAGGTAGTGAGCGTTATCCAATCCGCCAATTCAGGAATTGTATTACTTGCGCGAGTTTACATGAAGATTTTAGTGTCTTTCAGTTAAAAGTGGCATTTTTCGGACACGCCCTTGGTATATCACAACGTTTCTCTGGGAGAAATTTCTAAAAATTTCTAAAAACTACTGTTTTTAACTGCAAGGTCCAGAAATCGAAGCTATAATCCAGCAATGGCATCCGCTGTGCTAAGCAGATGGACGTCCCTTCTTGAATAGAGCGGAATGTAATGAGGCGGGACGCGGTACAAAACGGCAGGTAGTGAGCGTTATCCAATCCGCCAATTCAGGAATTGTATTACTTGCGCGAGTTTACATGAAGATTTTAGTGTCTTTCAGTTAAAAGTGGCATTTTTCGGACACGCCCTTGGTATATCACAACGTTTCTCTGGGAGAAATTTCTAAAAATGTCTAAAAACTACTGTTTTTAACTGCAAGGTCCAGAAATCGAAGCTATAATCCAGCAATGGCATCCGCTGTGCTAAGCAGATGGACGTCCCTTCTTGAATAGAGCGGAGTGTAATGAGGCGGGACGCGGTGCAAAACGGCAGGTAGTGAGCGTTATCCAATCCGCCAATTCAGGAATTGTATTACTTGCGCGAGTTTACATGAAGATTTTAGTGTCTTTCAGTTAAAAGTGGCATTTTTCGGACACGCCCTTGGTATATCACAACGTTTCTCTGGGAGAAATTTCTAAAAATTTCTAAAAACTACTGTTTTTAACTGCAAGGTCCAGAAATCGAAGCTATAATCCAGCAATGACATCCGCTGTGCTAAGCAGATGGACGTCCCTTCTTGAATAGAGCGGAATGTAATGAGGCGGGACGCGGTGCAAAACGGCAGGTAGTGAGCGTTATCCAATCCGCCAATTCAGGAATTGTATTACTTCCGCGAGTTTACATGAAGATTTTAGTGTCTTTCAGTTAAAAGTGGAATTTTTCGGACACGCCCTTGGTATATCACAACGTTTCTCTGGGAGAAATTTCAAGGTAGGTTTCGGCATGAAATGGTTGATAGTTTTCTTGTTAATTTAAATTCTTCCTTTATAAGTATTTTCAAAAGTCGCAAGTCACCGAGTCTTTCAGGTACACGATCTATCGAGAGAGGATTTCAATTTTGGATCATACATTAGAGTAGTATTCCGTTGCATTTTTCGGTTATTTGAGCATGAAAATGCTTTACCAAAGCCTGAGAATTGCTGTACTTAGGCTCGGACCGCCTCGAAAACATGGGACTTAGAACATTTTTGTGCCGAGTGGGAACTTAGAAAAATTTTGTCTACTCGGAAATTAAAAATTTCCATAGGTCTTTGGAAGCGCTAGCTGAGCTTGACCGGCGGTGGTCGCTTGATATGGGGGTCCTACTTTCACGGTAGAATATGTAGGGACTTAGAAAAAATTTGATAGAAATGACATTTTGTGTAATGCATAATATGTTGTGGGGTCCTTTGTAGTTCGACGCTTATTTGGCGAGAAGGCCGCAGCTTTAGCTCCGTTGAAGAAATTAAATCCTCCGATTTTCCACCGCTTTCCCGCCCAGATAAATTAATTAATAAAGAATTTGACTCTACTGGTGGAACTAAGGGGCTACTCCGGCATTTACCTTGGGGCTAAGGAAACTACCAGAAACCTTTAGAGAGTAGTTTGAGATTTAAATTATTTTAAGATCATTCTTTAATTTTGTTTTATCGAATGTTAAAGGGAATTTTGAAAGTGAATTTTAAGAAGAACAATAACAAAGATTGGAAGCAGCTGATATGCGATTTTTAAGAAATATAGCAGGATATACTCTGCTGGATAAGAAAAGAAATATATAAGAAAGGAACTAAATATTTTCAAACTTACAGACCGAATAATTAAATATAAGAACGACTGGAAAGAACATATTGATAGAATTCCAGAAGGAAGATTTCCAAAATTATTGCTAAATTATAAACCGCACGGAAGGAGAAATGTTGGACGCCCACACAGAAGATGGTCTGAACAATTTTAACAATTCTAGCTTTCATGAAACCGGAACGAGACAACAGGCTTAATTCCTGGATGATGATGATGATGATGAATTTTAATATCAACTTCACTATTAGGTCATTGCCTGTTCCGATCTCACATCTGTTCAGCCCAGCGCTTTCTTGGTCTTCCTATCGATCTTCGTCCTCCAGGATTATACATCAGTGCATGTGAGAATTTGGAAAAGTTATGCCCCGTTTTAATTTTGAATTTTGAATATTTATGGGATTATTATGAGTTTGATTACCCTTATGATAGAGGAAGAAAAATACTGTATTTCTGGCATATTAATTTACAAAATCAAAATAACTAAAATCAGACTTACGTACTTTTACCCTTTTGCCACAGAATTGTTCTATACAAACCTCACTTTCAATTTTCATTAAATTTACAGCAAGTACTGTATATTGCCCCAATATTCCGCACATCTATTGTGGTCTGCACAAGACACACTAGACCTAGCGTCTGTATTTGTTATGGCAACGGGCCAGCAGTTAGCAATGAATTATTATTTTTGTATTTCTAGATGGTATCTCAAGGTCATTACCGAGGCTTCACAATAATATTTCATTAAACTACAGTGTTATTAACATTCCTATAAACAAAGAATTGAAGTGTTTGTTTTCTCAAACTGCTTGGCGATCGAAATTTAAATACATTGTTATTCCTGGAAAGATCTAAATCATTATTTCTATTTTAATAAGGACGAAAGCTAATAAATATAAGGTGCTGAGATTAATAACAACATTCCATTCCATTAACGTAGTTTTATCTCTCACCTTATATGTACTTTTATGTGCCACACGCCACACGGTCCTTTTAGTGACACGATGTGTCGGGAGAGGGATTTTAACTATGGATCACTCCTCCATGGCGCGACAGGCCTATTAGGTCATTGGCCTACCAGCCGGCTGCTGGCCTCACATCCACATGTGTTAATCACAGCCCGTGTAGGGGTGACATGTGGTCAGCATGTTGCCCCCCGGTCATTATAGCTGGTTTTCTCAACTTGGAGCCTCTACTTATATTATTGTAGATACCTAAATGCCTCATGATGCTGGGTAGGCACCGATACCATACTGGCCGAAATTCCCCCTTGGAGACCTGAACCAACACAAGTCTCGTAGTTCTGCGCCCGGGCATCTTGCCTTAACCACTCGGCTATGGCGCGGGACAACTATGGATCACATAAATACGGTACATTTTTGAGCACACAAGGACATGGAAGACCTCTCCGAATGAGGGATTAGCTCAGTGTCAAGGCCTCATCCGAGACAACACAACCCGAAGACGAATACACCATTTACACACACAGTCAAAATTCCGATTGAGGGTCTTTCTACTTTTCAGCGGTTGCCCTTTTACCAGCCGGCTGCTGGCCCTTCACATCCACATGTGTCAATCACAGAGGTAGATGATCTACAGCCAGTGTAGGGGTGACATGTGGTTAGCATGTCGAGTCCTCCAGCCGTTATAGCTGTTCCTCAACCTGGAGCCGCTACTTATTGTAGCTACCCAATTACCTCACGATGCTGGGTGGGCACCGGTCCCATACTGGCCGAAATACCATGAGAACATTTCTTCCCCATGGAGACTCGAACCAGCACAAGTCCCGTAGCTCTGCGACAAGGCTTCCTACCTTAACCGCTCGGCTACGGCGCGGGACACATTCAAAATTAACATGACGAATATGTTAATGGTGATTATGATGACGATATAATGTTTGAAGCAGTTTGGACCTTAAAGTTTCCTGACATTTATATTACAGATGAGAAAAAAGAAGATCACTCGGCAAACTTTTCGTAATTGGGGATCGAACCGGGGCCCGCTGCTTACGAGGCCTCAACGCTACTCCGATACCAATGCGGTGAACGTGTATTTAATCAAGACGAATATTATATGGATGGTTATGATGGGCAGATGATGTTCATGGACTATTTGGGCCTTTAAGTTTTCTGTTTTTTTTATTACAGATAAGGAAAAACCCGATTGAATCACCCACAAAACTTGATCCGCCTGGGGATCGAACGAGGGCCCTGCTGCATATGAGACGACTGCGGTGAGCCCTTCAATTTTATTCTTACTTGTAGCAAGATCAAAATCTTTTTATGACATTTCCGTACTAATAATAAAGAAACTGATAATTTTTGTCTAATAAAATGAGAATTGTGATTCAACGGCTATTTTAGGTCATTTGTACGACTTCAATAACTATAGTTGTCTATGTAATAAGTAGGGAGCGGATTTTTGTGTAATAAAAGATAAGATTGCAATGCAGATAGTATATATTATTCAACTGTTTGTGTGTGAAAAAAGATAAAATACAGTCAAAAGTCTTACTTCTCATTATACAATTCAACTGTTCGTGTGTGAAACCAAAACAAAAGACAGTCATAAACCTAATTTCTCATTATATTATTCAACTGTTTGTGTGTGAAACAAGATAAAAGAAAGTCAAAAGTCTTACTTCTCATTATACTATTCAACTATTCGTGTGTGAAACCAACATAAAAAGACAGTCATAAGCCTAATTTCTCATTATATTATTCAACTGTTTATGTGTGAAACAAGATAAAAGAAAGTCAAAAGTCTTACTTCTCATTATACTATTCAACTGTTTGTGTGTGAAACCAAGACAAAAGACAGTCATAAGCCTAACTTCTCACTATGCTATGTTGCAATCTAAACTTTTAGTACATAAACTCCGCTCCCTAGTCATAAGTAAGTAACAATTTTGAGACCACATAGTATATTTCTGCAACCTATCTTGATAATTCATGTCTTTCATGTCTTTCGGACTAAATGGCCGTGGTCTGGTTTTCTTAACACTCAACGTTTCTTCTACTACTGCGCTAGACATCCTCAGGAGACAACCAATCAAAAAATAGCTCTAAAGTAACGGACCGTATAGAAAACATCACCACCCAAAACTCACCTATAAATAAGGACACGATTTCCAATGCACAGCCAGTCTCCCCCATATTGATACCATGCTAACTGAAAATGTAAGCAACATGTATAAATTTACATCTTTGCATACAAATGTTATGGTGCGCACTATGGGACGCTTGCCTCAGTGGCGTGCTGTCCATAGAAAAATATTCACCCTAGTTACCCCTCATTAAATCCAGCCAGAGATTTGGCGATGTGCTCTCACCTGGAGTAGCGTGGCTCATTCCGCACTGCTTGATTTCCCGACTCTCGGCTCGAAGGCAGTGTGGTTACTGATGACCTGCTCCAGTTCATCACATCCCAATCGCTGTCTATTATTCATCACTTTCGGCACGCAAATACTAGCGCCGCCAAATAGGCTCAAGGTTAAGTGAACTTAACCCCATAACGATAGCCACTATCAACTTAGCTGTCAAAGAGCCCTAGTTGGTTCGAATATACGCAGCTCACTGGGCAAAGCTAGACTGCGCTTTATTCAGTCAGACAGTCTGCAGCCGGCAGTTGAAGAGTTAGGAGGCTATAGAGCACGTAGAATCTCCAGGATGTCTACCGCAGAAGTAGACGAAATGTTGAGTGTTAAGAAATCCAGACCACGGCCATTAGTCCGAAATACATGAAAGACATGAATCAAGACACCTGCCATGAAAGTCTACAATTTTACACATCTTGATAATGTTCGCTATTGTAACTCGTGTATTTTATGTGTGTGCTTATGACGAAATAAAAACCTGAAAATGCACCCGTTTTAGAGCACTTCATTAGATTTGATGTGGTACAGTGTTTCGATCTTGTCTCATCTTACTATATCTCCGAGGAACAAACCCAAATGCCCCCTTATATTTATAAGTGGAACATTTTGAAGTAGAATTGGTCCTGATGAACTACTATTGGTTACCATGATTACCTCTAGTTCCTAGTATGCAGGTTCAAACCCGTAGGTCTACGCGGTCAACTGATTTTTCAAGGCATACAAATCTTGAGTATAGACACCTTTGGAAGGAATATAAAGTCTGATTCTGGTATCGTAGATTTACGGAACGTAAAAGAACCTGAAGCCTGAAAAAAGGCTGGGTTTAATTTGTTGGCCCTTTTACACCCACATTTGAATTGCGATGCTAATGAGTGTGATGATTTTAGTTTAGAAAGAGCGCCGTTTAATAAAATATTAACATAGAATTTTGTAATAGTAATTGTTATAAAGTGCAAGAAGTATTTTCATCATACAGCTGGGGTAAGTGGTGTCCTCCGTCCTCCACTGCATACCGCATTCGCCTTGTTTAGTCTGAATGAATGAGTGAATTATGTTCTTAAACGTTCGTGTTGTCTCGGAGGTGGGCGGATATTTATCTGATCACTTATCTATGGAGGCTCTCCACGTCCTTACAATTCCTACGTTTTTCAAAAATAGTATGTATGTTATTCAGAGGTAAAAATCCTGTCTTTACAGAGGTCGTGTAACGTGATATGTAAAAGAACCAATAAAGAGAGAGAGAGAGAGTTTAAACTACGATAATGAGAGAGAGAGAGAGAGGTTATTATTGGGGATTTTTGAGGCTCTACGAAGCTAAAAATATAACGATAACTAATTCACTGGCACTATCGAACCCGTAGGTCATTGGCCACGCGAACATAAGCTCTCCATAATCCCTATCCTGAGCTAATGTTTTCCAATCATCCCTTATATAATAAACTACCCTCAAATCATACTTACCTCTGGTTTTCCTACAAGACGCCTCCATCCTCCTCTTTCATTTCCCATTCTTCCAGTCCATGTCCTGCGTATATAAATCTGAGAGACTTAACTGTTTTTATTATCTGAATCCCTATAAAGATAATGTAGCTCACTGTAAAACAATAATAATAGCTTCTTCTTCTTCTTAATAAGGCGCTAAAGCTTCAACAGGAGAATGCTCTGGTCTTCTCAACGAATTTGTTTCACTACAATAACAGTAGCAACATAAATAATTCGTTATTGCTATTGTGTTATTACTTAATTGTAATATTATTGTGTTTTCTTTATGTAATTGTAATGTTAATGTTTTTAGTGTATAATGCTATTGTGTTATTATTTAATTGTAATATTTTTATTGTGTTTTCTTTATGTAATTGAAATGTAATGTTATTGCTGTGTTTGTTTATTTTTCTTTACACTAGTACCAATTATTACTTTATTGTAACGGTCTGTCAACAGCACGTACGGCTTACTGCCCGTGCGACCCATATTTGTAAATAATATTGTAAATATCTTACTTTTTTGTCTAATAAAGTCCTACTACTACTACTAAATAATTCGTGCGTTTTAGCTATATGAAATAAATTGCCAGCCCGATATATTTATTTATTTAGCAGATATTATACATAAATACAAAGGATATCCAGGTGGCACTGCATCGTTACTTATTACAAATTACAAGAGATCAAGATTACACATTGAAATGTGTTCATTGTTAGCAATTGGTAGTTACCACAGTAAAGTTGGTAATCAGTATTCAAAGGGAATGTCTCAGTACAAACACATTGTTTAACTGTGATTCTCCAAATGACAAAACCACGCAGCAAAGTTTACTGACCATGTGCTCTGGGGCTGTAGATGTATTTAGTTCGCTTTGAAAATAGTAACAGCCCCTAGATATCTGAAACAAAATAATAGACTCAAATCTCAACTGGCGCTTGTAAAATTATACTCTGATTAAACAAATAGTCGGTTGTCGGTAGAGTCCCTATCTTCCACTCCGGCGATCCGGGTTCGATTCCCGGCGGAATAAGGGATTTTTAAAACAAATCTCAACTTTGGGACTGGGTGTGTGTAGTGTCCAAGTTGTACCCATTGGGTTTAATTCCTCTAAAAACATTAAGCAAATATAACTTTAACTTCCTTTTCTCATGATCTTAGTTTAACTTCTCCCTTATGTAGGTTCCAAACGCCACACAAGTCTTAGACCTGGTCTAAACGTAACGTTTTGTCGTGTGTGTGAGGGTGTGTGTATGTATATCTATGTGAGTTTTCCTCTTTTTTTAAACATTTGTTTTCTAGCATTTTTTAAATTATCAATATACAGAACGAGACTTTTTTATCTATACACATGGTCTTTTCATGGATGAGTGTAGATGTGTATTACTGTATATGTAGTGTACACATAGATTTTATTTGTATATATTCGTTGTTTTGATACAGGTGTGTGACCATGTAGGTGTTTGTTTATATTATGATCATTTTTTTTAATTCATGGAAAATTAATGAACGTACGGCCAAGCAGGCCCGTGCGCAATGTAAATGCATATGCATGTTCCTTTTTTTTTTTTAAAAAAAAAAAGGAAATAAATTCCATTATAAAAAATAAATAAGACTGACACAAAATTCGTGCTGCTACACTATTCAAACTTGTACTCACTCTTGTACACAAAGCTCCAGTCCATCAGTCTTTTGCGAGTTTGTCAAACCTCATTCAATTCATGCAAAACGTCCAATCTGCCGTACACACGCAACGTTTGGTTTGACAAACTTGGCATGATCATGCAAGACTGACGACAAAACGTTAACGTGTAGACCAGGGCTTAAATGGACACGACATGTTGGGAGAGGATTTAATAATCATTTATTGCTAGAAACAATTACAATACAATGAATGATACATATTTCATTTAATGTAGCCACCCCTGAATGAGATAAAATTCTTGTGTTCAGGGGCAGATTCCTAAATATATTAATTTTACAATACAAAATAAAACAGGATCATTAACAAAATAACTACACAAACAGAAACATAAGGCACTCTTAAATTCAATTATAAAAAATGTGTATTAGATAATATATTTTTTAAACCCTTTTACATTTTTGAATACAATGAAAATTATTTTTGTGATTCTAATTACTAGTTACATAAATTCTATTTGAACAATACAACAATATTGACTTTAAATCTAAAATATTTTATAGTTACTACAACTTAAAGTAATATAATATAATTATAATTTATATAATCACCTGTTTGAAAAATAAAACTATATATATTGACTTTACCTCTAAAGTATTTTATAATTACTGAAGATATATATAATAATTAAATGTTTAACATTGAGCAATGCAAGCTTAATATGGAATGATAAGAAAAATAAATACCTGGACGGGATTCGAACCCGGATCTCTGAGTCTGTACCTCAGCGTGATATCCATTACACTACCAGGCGAATCCAATTCAAACACTTATTTTTCTTATATATGTATTATACTCTCCATTATTACTAGATGTCGCGAGAACTCGGTCTTCACCGCCATCTAGCAGCTGACTATATCAAGTAAGCAAATTAAAGAGAATATTTTTACCTTATAGCAGTGACGCTTATAGATTTTTATTTTTCTTATCATTCCATATTAAGCTTGCATTGCTCAATGTTAAACATTTAATTATAACATCTATATTAATGTTGTGTTGTCTCGGAGGAGGCACTGACATTGAGCTGATCAGTCTTCGAGAAAGTCCTCCGTGTCCTTGTGTAGTCAATAAAGTATGTATGTGATCCATAGTTTATAATTTCTCTATCGACAGGTTGTGTCGGGTGGCGTGTAAAAAGTACCTGTAAATGGAGAGGTTAATTTAAATTATTGGAATGGGATAATCAGCAATTGCTAATATGGATGTTGAAGATGAGGACGACTTCACTTAATGTTTGAGGAAAACAGACAGGGGAGGTCCATATACGAAAGTTTCAAATAAAAAAAATATAAAAAAAAGGATTTTGGTTCATACAGCACATTAAAAATAATTTAATTAAGGAATAAAACCATTTTAAAATACAGTAGAATGCGTATTTAACTTTTTGTTTTCTTTATAAGCTTTGTCTCTATCGACTATTCTTTTTTGCATCGTAAATTTAAAAGAGCAAGTTAATTAATTATAATATAAAGCATTCGCAAACGAAGTATTTTAGGTCATTATAAGTTCTGCAACTCGTAACTTGATCTGACAAAATCATAGCATATAACCTTCTTCCTCTTTACTTTTTTTATTTCTAATGTTATGTACTTGTTTTATAGACGTATATTAACATGTACAAGAAATATAATTTAAAAAATCGGAATCAAATTATTTTTTCGATTATCTATCCATGTATAAAGACGCAGCTCATTCTTAAGTCATAGCCTCTCCTTTGTTAGGCGTTACTAGACCAAGTTAATTTAGTCATGCTCATTTGCCCATAAATGTCATGGTATGCGGTCAGCATACTGACCCAATGAGACATCTGGCAGTCAACTAAGATATTACTTGGATATCGAGATCAGTAAATTTTGCTTAGAAGACTTTTTATTAAGGATTAAGAATCTTTTGCGAGACTGAAAATCTTCAGACTCTGGACCCGCGTCTTAAAGTCCCTCCTGGAGGACTTGCTCCTTGGATTGATACGTCCTAAAATTTCTATCGACCTGGCCAGATTTGAACCGCGACCCTCAGGACAGAGGCAAGGAGCACAAACACTAGTCCACCGCAACCAATTTTTTTTTTCGGTTATGACAAGTGATTTTTTCAGAAATTCCAATTTTCCTCAATTTAATGGAATAAATATGGACTTTTATGATACAGATAAAATAATGGTAACATATTTTTTTGGTACATCTATTTTCATATGCATGCTTAACTTTCAATTGTGGTTAGAAATTAATTATTTTCTTCAGATGTTTACTTTGAACCTATTGCTATAGTTAACTGCAAAATAATTTATTCTCCTGTAATTGTAGCTTTGGAAACGGGCTTATGATGTCCGACCTGAGTGACATTCAAAGACAACACATTTTTGATGTCCGATTAGTTGTCGTTACAGTGACTGAAATTACCAAATTGTTAGGGTTTTTAGGAGCACAGCCTCTAAGATTATATCTGCTTAATACTTGTTTAAAGGTAAAACATCTTCTGGAAAAAGGAACAGTCCGCAAAGAAACTAAATGAAACAAACAGAAGAGTTTTGAAAAGGACTATGTTACGAATTGTTGTCTTTCTTAGGGCTAAAAGGACCTTTGGGACATGGATTTTTGGTAGCATGAGGTTCTAGCCGAGCGTTAGTATATAGATGTATTAGTAATAAAGATATACGAGTTTTCGAACATAAATAAATGGATTCTTAATTTAACTATTTTATTTCTAGAGTATAATGATTACAATAACCCTAAGTATTCTAACCCTAAATAACTAATCTAAGCTTATATCAAGAAAACCTACATTATAACTTTCTTGAGTTTCGAGAGAGGGAGATCTGGGTTTACGAATCTACCCTAATTTACATTCTAATAATTATCTAATAACTCTTACTCTTAGAAATATAGTATTAAACTATTTAAAATACTTGACTCCATTTCTAATTGTCCTATGTACATTTTATTAAGAAAAATGGTATGGAGACTTACCCATCAGCTCACTGCTTTAACAGACACGAGTCCCATATTTTGCAAGGTTTGTGTACTAAGCTTCTGCTCCCCCAGCTATTACTAACTGTACTAAACATTCCTATAGTCTAAATGCAGAGATTTACAGTTAGCCTTGCAACTTTGTACCTGCCATCGTCAAAATTCTGTCCTGAAATATAATATGTCTAAATGCTTTATATTTCACCAACTATTTTTATATGGAATAATTAAAATAATCTATGAAATAATTAAAATATCTATGTAAAATAATCTAGGTATTAGTAACAGACTATGCCAGTCATAAAACTACTGCAGATAAAGTGACTGCAGAATTAAATGCATAATTAGAGGAACCGCTTATATTAGAACAGTGAGGAAAGATATATTGACTTAGCTTTCGCGGCCGGAGTTATTATGATGATCTTGTAGAAGATTTCCGGGCTGTTGGCCGTCTTAACCCTTGAAGATGCCGGACGCAGTCTCTGGCGAAACGTCGGGGAAGTACAAGCCTCAAGACCACGGCCAACAGCCCGGAAGCTTCTACAAGATCATCATAGTGAGGAAAGAGCTGTTCAAATTAGACATTTATGCCAGAGCAGCAATTAATGAACTATTGATTACATACAGGAATATAACAAACCGAAAACAGAGGTATTACGAACACAAGTCCTGGACTGATGATTGGAAAAATGTAGTGTGGCATGATGAGTTAATACTTACATTTTTTCTACTACTGGTATGATATATGTCTGGGGTTAGCTAAAAAATAAGCTTAAAACTCAGACTACTTAGTGCCTAACAGTTAAACATGATGGAGAGTCAATAATGACATTGTGAATTGTAGGTCCTATTGTCACAGTGAATGACAGAGAGACCGCTAAGGGCATTAAAAGGGACTATGTGCTCTGAATTACACAGACGTCATCCCCTCAAGTAATATATACATTGTAAAGTTTTAGTTAAAGGGAGAGGGAAAACAAAATATATGTACATTTAGGAGCCAGTTTCAGCACATAAAATTAATTCTGGTACATAAGAAGTAAAATAATACAAAGGGAAATAAAATAGACAAAACAATATAGAATACATTAATAATGCGGGATGAATCATTAATATGGCTATACGTTTGATCGCGTTGTGTGATGAAAATATTACTATTACAGGAAATATGAAATTACCGTTGGAAATGCAAGTACTCAAATTACAACAATGGAATAAAACAAACCAGTGTAAAACTTACGCCATTAGTCAAAATGGCGTTGAATATGTAACAGAAAATTACAATTACTGCATGGGCAATAACGTATGCTAATGATCGTGAGGTCGCAAGACGGGCAAGACGTGAGTTTAACATAGCATTGCAGCCGTCGACTGTGGAGAAGTGGAGAAAACGACTACTGGAAACGGGAAGGGTGCAGAAAATCAAACCATCTGGAAGGCCTCGCATCAGCACGGATGCAGAAACAACGAAGAGAATTGTGGAGGCGTTCGACGCTAGCCCACAAAAATCAACCCACCAAGCTGCATGTGAGCAGTGATTTGTTTTGTTCTATTGTTGTAGTTTGAAGAATTCCCTTTCCAATGATAACATCATATTTCCTTTAATAATAATATTTTCGTCACAAAATGCGATCAAACGTATAGCCATATTTCTGAATCACTCTGTAGACTGAAGAACGCAATTAAATACATTAGGAAATAGTATAAAACAAAATAAATTTAGGAGGAACTTTCAAAATATAAACTTCACACAAATAATTAATGCAGAGGAGAATATTACAAATATTTATATGATATATTAATATCACACTGAAGAAAGTAATTTAAATATATTAGGTAATAATATAAAGCAAAATAAATTTAGGGGAAAATTTCAAAATATAAAACTCATTCTTACATACGTAACGAATTAGTGTGGTGGAGAATAATATAGGCCTAAACAAAATAATACATAGCTAATAAATTAATATGAAACTGAAAAAAGTTATTAAATACATTGGGAAATTATGTAAACCAAAATAGGTTATTATTTACTATTTATTTAAATTATTAATTAAAATAAATTAAATTAATGAACTTAAATAATTCGTTTAATTGCTTTCTTAAATCTATCTCTGTTTAGTTTGGATTGGATCTAATTAATTCATTATACAACGTGTCCACAAATATAGAATCGTGCTTTAAACTACTACTACGTCGCTTTGGATAATCGTATCTAAATGAAATTGGTGACAATCAAAAGAGAAACTCCAAACTTTTTGCTATACCTCATAGACATTGAATGTGGCCCCCACGAGTGGACGCTGCAGACATCCATTTTAAACCCGTCTGCTAAATATCCAACAATGAACCCATATCGACCACAAAAATATGATTAAATTTGGTTTAGTTTCTGTATTATTGTCCATTATTCTCCATTGTTGAATTTATTTATGTGCACAAAACTTTTTGAGTTTCTCTTTTGATTGTCACCAATTTCATTTAGATACGATTATCTAAAGCGACGTAGTAGTAGTTCAACGTATATTTATACTATATTTGTGGACACGTTGTATAACTATAGGGTGACCCAATAAGAACGCCGGATTTATAATGCACAAAATAAACTATATTTGAAAGAAATGACATATATTTATACATAAGCACAAAGGGTGTACGTTCCGATTTAAGTATGGAAAATGACATCTGACATATGTCCATCACGAGACGCTCTACAGCTAGTGACTCGTCTATGAAATTTGTCATCACTTTTGCACACAGTCTTGCGCTGACACTTCGAATTTCCTGCTTCAGGTCTTGTATGGTTCGGGGATTGTGTTCATAAACCTGTGATTTGATAAACCCCAAAAGAAAGAAGTCACATGACCTTGGTGGCCAGTTTTGGTCACCTCTCTGCGCGATTCCGGCCTAAGAGCACGAAGCCTTCGAACAGTTTGAGCATAACACACACCATTCTGGTAATGAGTTTTCACAATTAAAACTCATTGTTCAGCAGTATAACACTCCATATCCAGTAATTGCAACAAATGTAGAAAACAAATAGTGTAGGTAGAGTGCTGCCAACCTCTTAGTAAAAAAATGGCTGCCAATTCAAATCCGGCGTTCTTATTGGGACACCCTATACTATGTTTAGATCCAGCAATTGTGTAGATTGTAGGAATATGATCGCGAGTTTATCGTTATTTGATCCAATTGAACGGACCCAAGTTAAAATACGGTTTTAAATTAAAATAACATATACACAGCATTTAAATAAAACATCGCATTATTTTATAGCTACATGCAAGAGTTCCCTTCACTTCTATAAATAGTAAGAATTATGTAAAAATACAAATCATCAAACATCATTCATGAATATGGACCAATGTTGACCTGTTTCGGTCTCAACGAGACAGGGTCTAAAGTCGTATTTTCAGACGTCCAGGTCGTCGTCGTCCTCATGGACGGTAACGAAGAATTGCATTAGGAATCCCAGTTGGTGACATTCGGGATACATGTTTCAGCCATCTGTCTCTATAGGCAGATATATTTTCTTATAAAAATTGCATGTGGAGTTCTTTTAAAATACCTTCATTCCTCTGATGGTCAAAGAGTATATACAGCTGTTCGGTGCATGAATCTCATATCTGCAGCTCTTAATATGGTGATGACTATCGTTTTAGAGGGAGCACGCCGTAGCGTAGTGGTTAAGGCACTGAGCTACAAGCCGGAGGGTCGAGGGTTCAAGTCCCGTTGGGGTCAGAATTTTTTAAACTGACCCACACCCTCTGGCGGCACCATGGCCCTGGGGTCGACTCAGCCTCTAACGGAAATGAGTACCAGACGCTTGTTCTGGGAGTAAAGGCGGCCGTCACGCAGGGCTGACAACCCGGCTGACGTAAAGTGCCGATTGTCTAGAAAAAGTGGGAGCCTTAACCTATTACTACCCCAAGGGCCTCCGGGCCTCTTGTGGGATTAAAAAAAATCTATTTAGAATTTCAGATTTCACTTCCATACAGGAAATTCGGGAGGGTCAGAGTTTTATATAATTTGAGTCTTAAATTGTTTGTACAAGATTTTTTTTGTAAGCCCATGTTTTCCCTTTACAGAGATTTAGGCGCTCTCCCTCTACAGGGAAGAATTTGAACCATACTAATTTAGTTACACTTGTTTTCATATAGATGTCATTTTGAGTGGTCCGTGGTCAGCGTTCCGCCTCATACTGACTTCTAGAAAACCAAGGTAGTACTAGGAAGGGAAAATTCGGTAAATTTTGCTTAGAGGCCTTTTCATTCAGGCCTAAGGATTTTTACGAGCCTGAAAATCTTCAGACTCGGGACCCACGGCTTCAAGTCCCTCCCGGAGGACTTGCTCCTTGGATTTTTCCGTCCTAAAAAAATCCATCGACCGTGGCCGAGTTTGAACCCGCGACCCTCGGAACAAGAGGCAAGGAGCATAACCACTAGTCCACCGCGGCCGACAAGATGTGGTTTTAAAATACTATTTATTAAGCTTAATATTTGTAAAAAAAAATGAGTTTTTTATTAAAATCGTTCTCGCCTTGGTATGTAATCTTACATCCTACGCAAGAGAAGTTATTAACTTACTTCAAAATCGTAACTCGACACGAGGAATTTAATCTTACTTTCGAGTCTCAACGAAACGAAAACCGGTTGGATAAGAGTACAAAACATAGTCTATGTAAACAAAGGTTTTTAGACTACCCACCATTAATAATATAATTAGAATATCTCAACATTTACACTATATATACAACTTTAAAAAAGAAAAAGTGATAGTATATAAGTTCGTAGTCATTTATGCATTTTTTAAATTTATGTGAATTACTAAGATTGGTTGGAGAAAACTCTCAATGATGAGGAAAATTCTCAAAATGAATGAACGAAAAAGTGAAATGCCTAAACCATTAGAAAAGAAAATAGTAGGAAGCTAATTTCTTTAGTTTTACACTGCATCTTTAAGTTGTGGGAGGAGGGAAAGTTTTGTATAAATGTGGCTTGGATTTGAAGGCATGGAAGTGGAATATTATACAAGGCTATTCAGGAAGAAGGAACAAACTTCAAGCATTTATTTCTTCCAAATTACAAAAATTAGAAACAATTCCAACGTTCCTGGAAAGAGAAAATTTTGAAGTTCAGTCACGGCCGCATTGGCGCTGTTGATTGTTTGAATCAAAATGGCGACACAATAGGACGTTTGATTGGAAGAGGAGCAGAAAATCAACTTCATCGCCGGTGGCCTCCCAAGTCATCAGACCTAACCCCATGTGATATTTATCTGTGGGAATACGCAAAAGACCGTATTTTCATCCCACCTATGCCAGACACCCTTGAAAAATCTGTGACATCGAATTGTTGAAGCTGTGAATTCGACAACCAGAGATCAGCTGATTCATGTGTGGCAAGAAATGAGCCGCTATTTTGATATTTGTCGTTGAATGCATAGAATAGTGAAATTTGAACTTTTCTCTGTCCAGAAACGTTGGAAATGTGTTTCTATTTTTTGTAATTTGGAAGAAATATATGTTTCGAGTTTGTTCCTTCTCTCTGAATAGCCCTGTATTTAAATAAATAATCAAACCAATGTTAGGCCCACTGAAAAACAGTATATGCTTAACCCTTAAATTCATAATGTATCTTTTCGGATACATCAGTTGGTTCAATTAATTTAACATTTTAAATAAATCAGATGAAAACGAACAAAAATAAACCACTTAAATGTATGTACAATTATACAATATATCTAATAATAAAAATTATACAAGATTCCGTTTTCACTGCGGTCCGCCACATTTAAATAACTAACAGAAGAAATTTGTGTTTTGCCAACTGTACGGATGTGAGGCCTGGAGCATCCTCGCAAAACAGCATAAACGAAGAATACAAATTATACAGAATAAGTGTTTGAAAATAATTTTTCAAGCACCGCGTTTCACAAGGATGACAGACCTACACAACGTAGCGCAACGTCCCCATATTGATGCCATGATAACTGAAAATGTAAGCAAGATGCACAAATTTACATCTTTGCATACAAATTTTATGGTACGCAGTATTGGACGCTTGCCCCAGTGGCGTGCTGTACATAGAAACATATTCATCCGATTTACTCCTCATTAAATCTAGCCAGAGATTTGGCGATGTGCTCTCACCTGGAGTAGCGTGGCTCATTCCACAGTGCTGGATTTCCGACTCTCGGCTTGAAAGCAATGTGGTTTCTGATGTCCTGCTTCAGGTCATCACATCCCTATCTCTGTCCAAATTTCATCACCATTTGCACACAAACGCTAGCGTCGCCAAATAGGCTCGGGTTAAGTGAACTACAACCCCGTAATGATAGCCACTATTAACTTAGCTGCCAAAGAGCCCTAGTGGGTTTTAACGTACGCAGCACACTGGGTGAAAGCTAGACTTCGCCTTATCCAGTCCAGTCAGTCAGTTTGTTTTGCCAATTTAAGGGTTAAATATGTTGACCAGAGTATCTCATTCTTTCAGAATATATTGGCATTGTTCATTAATATTCCATAACTGTTAAAAAACGAAATTTAGATGCCACTTTCGACAAACGGAGATTTTCAAAGCTATTTTAAAAATAATATTTCATTTAGAAAACCAACAAGCTCTTCAAACTTGAATTAAAAACGACGACAAAGAATCATTCAATGCCAGAAATTACAAGTACTGGAAATAACTAGATTTATAATATGTAAATCAATTAAAAAGTTTACAGTGATCGGGAATAAAACCTATTTCTCCTGCACAGGAGTGATGCTTTGCCCATGCTATATCGGTTATTTCGACAAAAAAAAAAAACAAAACAGGAGTAAGAACAAATTACCCCAGCAAACTTCTGCACATATCCCCTTTAGTGCACTGTCAACCTATTATTAAATAATTAAATTTTCACGAGAACTAAGTTTATTCTATGCCATTAATAGTTTTTTCTTCTCATTTTTCTATATTATACATTTTATATTTAATTCCTGCTAGCAGGATATCAAAGAACGGACAAAAAACATAACACAAAAATAAGACAACTAAAAATAGAGGAATTAAACTCAACAATAGAGAAATACAGAACAAACTGGAAAGAACACTTGGGCAAGGATGACTGAGAATAGAATATCAAAAGCAGCATACAACTATTCACCATGAGGAAGAAGAAGTAGAAGTTTGGAAAGACCAAGGAAAATATGGAAAGATCAGCAATTTGGAGCCGGAACAGGCTAGTAAATAAGCCTAAACCGTGAAGAAAAAGAAGAAGAAGATATTTAATTCCATAAATCTAGATTAAATAAAAATATTTTGTATGTAATCGTTATATTGTAGACATACCATGTAATATTTAAGTTTATTGTAAGTTAGATGTAGAATAAACTTTTGTATTTTTTAAAATTGGTTGAGTGATAGTCAAGGCTTTAAGGCCTTAACTCTGCATTGTTGTTGTTGTTGTTATTATTATTATTATTATTATTATTATTATTATTTTGTATTTGCGGAAATTAAAAACAAATGTATGATTAAAAGTTGCATTGTGAATGTTACAAAAATAATTGATGGATGCCGAAGTAAAAATAAATCAATTTCATATCTATTGAAAATAAGCTCAATTCATTAATATATCTCCTTTAAGTAATTTATAACTAATTCTATACAGGGCAAGTCAAAATGTTGTGCAGGTTTTCAGAAATTTATTATGTGAAATGTAATGAACATATAATATCGTGAGACATATTGTATGAAAGGTAAACTCTCAAAGTTTAGTTGTCCACTTCTAAAGTTCCGCGTTCACCCGCAAGATGTCAACAGCAGAGCAGTAAAGGAAATGGCGTTGACTGGGGATCAGAAGTCTTTCTGTGTGCTTGATTACCATGTAAAAAACTCTGTGACTAGTGTTCAACGACATTTCCGTACCAGATACGATAAAGACCCGCCGGATGGGAGATCCATTCGTAAGTGGTACACACAATTTAGGGATTCAGGCTGTATCTGTAAACGAAAATCGACTGGCGTCCGTCGACGAGTGAAGAGACAGTCGAACGCGTTCGCACATGCTTCGTGCGGAGTCCACATAATCCACCTCCCGGGGAGCGACAGAACTTCAACTACCACAAAAAACTGTATGGCGGATTCTCCGGAACGTTTACAGATGAAACCCTACTACTTGCAACTTGTTCAAGCCTTAAAAAACCGCCGATTATGCTTTGCGAGCGTCCTTCTGTGTTGATTTTTCTCGCATTAATGGAAGAGAATGAGTTTCCATGAGAGGGTAGTTTACAGTGATGAAGCGACTTTCCACCTTTCAGGAAAAGTGAATAGACACAATGTAAGGATTTGGGGAACTGGTAACCCCCATGCAACTCTGGAACATCAACGCGATTCTCCGAAAGTGAATGTCTTTTGTGCCATTTCCCATGCAAAGGTTTATGGGCCCTTTTTCTTTCATGAACGTACCTGTGAACGGACATGTTTTCCTTGATATGCTACAACAATGGCTCCTTCCGCAGCTTGAAGCGGATAGTCCCGATTTCATTCTGCAGTTGGATGGTGCCCCTCCACATACCATGGCAGTGTTCGAGACCATTTGAATACGGCTTTACCACAACGCTGGATAGGCCGTGCATATCAGGGTGATTAACAACTCAGTCATTGGCCACCTGGTTCACCAGATCTAAACCCGTGTGATTTCTTCATGGGGGGTCTTGTTAAAGCGATCATGTTTTACGTTACCACCACTTCCAAACAACACTGCATGAACTGCAGTGCCCGCCATCACAGCAGCCATTTGCTGATTATCGACCGCGGACTGCTACAGAAAGGTTGGCAGGAGATTGGAATATCGGCTTGGACATCTGTCGTGTAACAAAAGGCGCTTCACATAGAAAATAGGTGAATATTTAAAAAAAAACTTTGAGAGTTTACCTTTCATACAATATGTTCCACAATATTATGATGTTCATTACATTTCACATAATAAATTTCTGAAAACCTGCACAACATTTTGACTTGCCCTGTATATTACTTGTTTGCAATATGGACAAATTTGAATACAAAATAACTATGATTCAGTAAATAAAATAAATTATATATACACCTTAATATCGTTAAGTAATTTATTTTAAAATACATAGGTTATTTTTTTTACAAATTTAAATATATTTCGAATCAAATTACTTAATGAGTCTAGAATTAATAACACTTTAATTTCATACCTAGAACTTACACAATTGCATCAATAATAGTTTTCAAATTAAAATATAAATGCAAATAAAACTTCAGTTTAAATGAACGAAGACACTTGCCATGTTATTGTATCTAAGCGACACTACCCAAGCTGAAACAGTGTTTTAATTTGGTCTAACTAGAGTGCATTGTAAAGTTTAAAGTGTGCATTTACTGGCATTGTCTGAATAATAATATTATGCTTAATAAACTTTTGTTGCACATTTAATGAACCATTGATGCGCTAACAAATTTTATATGACATTAAAACACCTCTCTTTGTTGTGTTTTCAACATGTGAGTCAATACGCCAACGTTGATAAAAGAAAAACTTTGACACAGAGTAATTAATGAAGAGTTGCATAATTAGCGTGCACAAACAAAATAATCAGATTATGAAATACATGACTAGGAGCTATAAAATGTAAAAACTGTATTCCTGGATATTCCCATACTTGTACACTGAATTACGTCAATTGCTATTGAATAATAAGAATTTTTAACATCTTTATATGTTATCAGAAATCGAAAATTGATTTCAATGCTTCATTGTCTACGTTACTGTTGAAATTATTTAAGAATTGTAGTGTAATGTGAAGATATTAGAAATGAGCTAAATGTTTTTAAACTTTTAGATAAAATAAAATAATCTAGAAAAAACTGGAAAGAACATGTTCAAAGAATGAAAGATGATGGGATTCGAAAACATATACTTAATTACAAACCAAGAGGAGACAGGAATATTGGTAGACCGAAAAAGAGATGAATTCGACATTTTGAATGAGAATCTATGAGAGCGGAACAAGCCACATGGGCTTAATCCGTGATTGTTGATGATGATGAGTATGATGGACATGGGGCAATGTTTGTATCTTATTAATGATTCTGGGTCAGTAGGAGATTAATATTCGTAAGTAATGCCACGAATGATTTCCAAACTATCGATACATTCACGACTCACGAAGTGAGGAGTGAATTTATCTAAACAATTTGGAAATCAAGAGTGGCATTTGTTAGGACTATTTAACGAATAAAATTAAGCTGTTTACTCACAAATCATTACTTAAGTACAGTTATTTTAAAATATTTATATATTTAATGCAAACGGCGATGTTTAAAGTAATGAGAAACGTTTGTTACGCTTCATTTGTTCATCACTGCAATCAGATCATATTATTTATTGCCAAAAGATCGTAATATTGTAAGAATGCACCCTAGTGGAGAACTGTACAACCAACATTATAGGTAGTAATTAATTTCTGATGTCCTATGATGTAAATATATTAATTATATTTTTCTGCAACGTTATATCCTGGAAAATAATTCGTTTAAGAAAGTGCAAACAGTGGTTTCTTTTCTTTATGGTATAATCAATTGCTACAAATGTTTTTATATTATATCCCGCAAGCACTATATGTTAACATTCGTACACTATATATACAATCTGGTAGCCACGCAGTTACAAGGGACACACCTGTCCCCACAGAACCGCGCCACACACCCCTGGTAAAAACAGATCTATCCCTCACACCAAAAAAAACAGTCTGTTCACATCTGCTGACTTCCCAGGTATCACACACGATGACACAAACAAAGCACAAATACTTACACCTGCCACATATGCCTTAAAAATTACAAATGCTCCTACATCTCCTCCCACAGACCTCGCATTACAAGTTCTCACAATACAAATGGAGGAGTATGTAAACAAGAAAATAGAACAACTAGAAAATAAATTAATTCAATATGTGGCAGCCGTTGTTAAATCTACTACACAGCTACAACACACAGAAAACACGCATACAGCTATTAATTCACACTCCAAGAAAATCTTTAAGTCGGTCCAGATGGGCAAATTCGACCCTTCCATGGATGTATATGTTACATCCATGAAGGAGGTTGCATATGCTTTTGAACGACGAATTGAGGATTTGCTTGCAAACTTCACTAAGAACATAAACACTCTACACATATCACCCACATAACTAAACTACTTTTAAGACCACAGAACAATAGTTACTTTTACCAATACCATTTTTTCAAAATTTTCAAAATAAAATGGCACATAATATCAACTTACGATTCTTTATATAAATTTAAACTCTATCCAAACTGCATACATATACATATATACATAGACAGCTTTTATCTCGGTTCTTCATTCCTCCCTGAGCTTTAAAAATTCTTACAATTTCTAAAATCCTAAACACCCAAGTCGTTTCCAAATTTTCTCAATTTTTCTCTGACTTTAAACTTTCCTCTACATGTCCATACACACACGCATATATATATATATATATATATATATATATCACAAACATTATCTTATATTTAAAACTTTCACATCTTAATTTGAAATTAACTCGAAGAGGGCATTTGATAAGTCCCTAAAGCGGGAAGATCAGGGCTTGCCCTGTATCTTTATTACAAGCACTCATGCAGTCACTGCAAAATAATGCCATGACCTGTTCAGAATGTTAGAAAGGAGGAGCTTGGTATTACAGTGATAAAATTAAACTCGTAAAATCGAGGTGAAAAATTACTGTGATTGGTTGTAAATAAAAAATCATTGAAATGTGATTGGCCATTGCCTCCCATTTGGGGCATGAGTTAAATAGTCTCTATAAAATGTCCCAGAATTCAACCGATGATATTGGAGGAATTACAATGTGAACCCAAACATTGTGGGATAAAGAATTTATGGTAACAATGATGATAATAATAATAATAATAATAATAATAATAATAATAATAATAATAATAATAATGTATTTATACACAGATTTTTAATGTTTACACATCTTTTTGTGCCTAAAGTTTTATTTTCCTTCTCCACTCGTCTCTATCCATGAACTCCATGTCCTCCAGTCCTCTTGTTCTAATTCCAATTCTTATTTCTTGCATCCACGTGTTTCGAGACCCACCAAAGCCTGCCCTAAGCCAGGTTAGAAAAGGGTGAGGAGTCACAGCCTCGTTAAAAAACAGGGTTCAGTACGCCCGGCTGATAGTAGCCTGTGAGGGCCCCTTATCTAGGGTACATAAACTGTACTGCTGCCTTGTAGTTCGTCATTGGTTGATAAAGGCTAGAGGAAGAAAACTTTGACCAAAAATCGCCTGGTCCTCCAGATTGGGGGTTGCTGATCAGGCCAGCTCCCTGTTCGTCACAAAAAAACATAACAATGCTAAAAAGCCTGGAGATTTAAAGCCGGTCGGAAATACAAGGAATATTCGAGGGTTCAAAATAGAATGGTTGACATTATAGAGGAAATGAAAACACTAAATCAAGACATATTTGTATTAATATAAACTAAAAAAAAATAATACTTGGGAGAGTTAAGGCCTTGTTTACCACTGAACCAGGTTAGAAAAAAAATACAAAAATTAATCTTGCACTCAGACATTAAACCCTTATTGAGAATATAAACAGAAAGTTGCGATTTGTACATCGATAGAATTACTGTTTATATACATGCTTTCAATTTGTTTGTAAACTAATGTACTATCCAATCTAATTGCTAGCCTGTATTTATATTTAGCTTTTGGCAAAAACACAGGACAAGTGCCTGCAAATGTTATATAATAAACTAAATAACTCACTGGCACTATCGAACCCATAGGTCCATGGCCGCGCAAACATAAGTTCTCCATACATCCCTATCCTGAGCAAATGTTTTGCAATCATCCCCTGTACAATCTACTTCCCTCAAATTACAGTTAATGTTATTCTCCCACCTCATTCTTGGTCTACCAACTGAGCGTTTTCTCTCTGGTTTCCCTACAAGAAGCTTCCATGCACGTCTTTCATTCTCCATTCGTGCCACATGTCCTGCCTTTCGCAATCTACGAGACTTAACTATTCTATTATATCTGGCTTCCTATAAAGGCCATGTAATTCACTGTTATGCAGTCTTCTCCATTCACCTGTCTGTTCTATAAACTTAAACGAATAAAACAATTAACAGTTAATTGTGTAAAACTTTAAAAATATAAAATTACTTCCTTACTCTGTCGTCCTCAACTATTAGCAATATAATTTTTATAAGAGGCCTTTAATCTTCTGTTGTATTTTGGTATTGACTGTTAATAATGACTTTATAAAGAGGGTTTTGGTCACTCTGTATATTCTCATAAATAATGCCACGAATGATTTCCAATTTATCTAGATAATTTGGAAATTAAGAGTGGCATTTGTTAGAACTATTTAACGAATACAATTAAGCTGTTTACTCACAAATCATTATTTAAATATAGTTATTAAAGTAGTTAGGTCAAGAGTTCAAGTCCCGGTGGGGTCAGGATTTTTAAACTGACCAAAACCTTCTGGCGGCACTATGGCCCTGGGGTCGACTCAGCCTCTAACGGAAATGAGTACCAGACGCTTGTTCGGGGGGTAAAGGCGGCCATCACGCAGGGCTGACAACCCGGCTGACATCAAGTGCCGATTGTCTAGAAAAAGTGGGAGCCTTAACCTCCTACTACCCCAAGGCCTCCCGAGGCCTGTAGTGGGGTTACTTTACTTTATTAAAGTAGTTACTTGTAGCTGAATGGTCAAAGTGATTGATTCAAGATTTGAATACTGATGGTTCAAATCACGGCAGGCGACTTTTTTTGTCCTTCGCCGTGGCGTAGTCGGTAGAGACCCTACCTTTCACTCCGGCGACCCAGGTTCGATTCCCGGCGAGGTAGGTGATTTAAAATCTCCACCTTGGGTCTGGGTGTATGTCCTGTCTTTGTGTCTGTGTGCGTGAATGGCATAAAAAGGTTAACAAATGTAAAAAGAAAAAACAAAAAAGAAACGGCAAATATAAATACAAGAAAAAAAAAGTAATATGAAAAAGGAGTAAGTATAAGTTAAAAAAATATATTTAATGTAAACGGCGATGTTTGAAAACAAATGAGAAATGTTTGGTTATGTTTAATTTGTTCATCCAGTGCAACTAGATCATATAATTTATTGCCAAATAGGATCGCAATATTGTAAGAATGCACCCTAGTGGAGAAAAAATGAAACACATCAATTTGTATATTATAACCAACATTATAGATTATTATTTTTTAAAGAAACAACTCAGTAAAATCATTATTTAAAAACACAATTATTCAACACACAGTTATCAGATGTGTAGTTCGAAGGGATCTGTTCGTTATTTGCTATATTCAACGTATTTGTTGTGGAGTCAGTCACTGCAAAATAATGCACTGACCTGTTCAGAATATTAAAGAGCAGGATCTTTCTGTATTTTGGTAAACAGAAGTAGATAAATATCGAAGTGAAACATGACTGTGATTGGTTGTAAAACAAAATTCATTGAAACGTGATTGGTAATTGATTCCAATTTGGGACATGAGTTAAATAGTCATTTAAAAGGTGATCAAAGCCATCTTTACAAAATCATTGTTAACAACAGTCAGTACAAAAATACAAACCGAAAACGAAACATGTTTTCGAAAGGCCTCTTATAAAAATCATACTGCTAATAACAATGGTTGACAAAAATTAACTTTTTTTCTTTCACAAGAATAAAAATATGAGATTTTAGAAGTATTTATCATCCTGAATTTAAATATCATTTCAGTGTTTTTCTATCAGGCAAGAGTTTTCTGTGATATTCATTTACATTTTTTATAATATTTTGTATAATCTTTAATAGAATCCATCCAACTCTAACTCATTCTGACTTAACTAGAAAGTGGTAGATAGCGATTTTCGGGCATATTTTGCATCTGGAACATCTCTCTTCTTGGTTCAGCCGTAGTCAGGCAGCATATTAGAACTCCACTTGCCTTGGTACCTCTTTTCCATTGTGGAAATTTGCTGATAAAAATGCTCACCGTGCTCATCAGAGACAGTCCTTAAATACAGCTTGAATAAAATCGCTACATATAAGGTAAAGTTTCCTATGACAGGTCAAAGAGAATGCTAAAATCAATTATAAACAATTAGCTGTCACAAAAAAAAAATGTGCCTGATGAAAACAATCTGACTACATATCTGAATTCAGTATGAAAAAATGCACTAGATTCACTAATCAGATTTCTTGTGAAGAAAACCTTGTCTACCTGTGTAATAATTGAACACGACTGATTTTATATTTTAAAAGTTTTATGTAGTGACCTCAACGAAGATTCATAATGCATTTTAAAAATCTGGAGTTAATTGTATATCAATGAAATTCGTAATGGACGTTTGCCTATTGTGTTACTTCGTTCACAGGTTGTGTTGAACTGATTAACATAGACTAGATACAAGAAGGCAGTAGGCACACAGTCCTTCCTGTGTAAACGCTTTCCTTCTTTCTCGTGTTTGAAATTCTAGTGATGTCAGATCCAACGAATTTTAATGTGTGTGTGTATGAGGTGTTGTTCAAACGTTCCTCAAATTAATCAGTAGATAAATTAAACTACGTCTAAACTTTATTTACTATCATCTACTTAAAATATTTCCTTTCAGAGTTTATACGCCGTTCCCAGCGTTTCTTAAAACTGAATAGCCATCCAGAACAATGTTGTAACTATCACATTCTCCACAAATGGTTATATGTTTTATATGGTGCTTGGAATAAAGTGGATATTTGATTGGAGGACAAGTGACTTTTAGCGTCTTGTTGGCCAATGTGATAACACATGTTTCCGCTAGAGCTAATTGCCTACATGTTTGATTACTTATATGAGGAATCTGTCCCAGGAGTCCACCTACATTAGCGGGCAAGTTAGGGTGAGGAAATGGGCAAGTTAGGGTGAGGAAATGGGCAAGTTAGGGTGAGGAAATGGGCAAGTTAGGGTGAGGAAATGGGCAAGTTAGGGTGAGGAAATGGGCAAGTTAGGGTGAGGAAATGGGCAAGTTAGGGTGAGGAAATGGGCAAGTTAGGGTGAGGAAATGGGCCAGTTAGGGTGAGGAAATGGGCCAGTTAGGGTGAGGAAATGGGCCAGTTAGGGTGAGGAAATGGGCCAGTTAGGGTGAGGAAATGGGCCAGTTAGGGTGAGGAAATGGGCCAGTTAGGGTGAGGAAATGGGCCAGTTAGGGTGAGGAAATGGGCCAGTTAGGGGAGGAAATTGGCCAGTTAGGGTGAGGAAATGGGCCAGTTAGGGTGAGGAAATGGGCCAGTTAGGGCGAGGAAATGGGCCAGTTAGGGCGAGGAAATGGGCCAGTTAGGGCGAGGAAATGGGCCAGTTAGGGCGAGGAAATGGGCAGTTAGGGCGAGGAAATGGGCCAGTTAGGGCGAGGAAATGGGCCAGTTAGGGCGAGAAAATGGGCCAGTTAGGGCGAGAAAATGGGCCAGTTAGGGCGAGAAAATGGGCCAGTTAGGGCGAGAAAATGGGCCAGTTAGGGCGAGAAAATGGGCCAGTTAGGGCGAGAAAATGGGCCAGTTAGGGCGAGAAAATGGGCCAGTTAGGGTGAGAAAATGGGCAAGTTAGGATGAGAAAATGAGGCGAATAAGTACACCAGATTAGTTTAGCATTCACGTGTTTGTCAGCAAGTTTTAGTGATAAGTTGGCTAGGCCTATATTTGTCTGAGCAAAGACTAATACGCATTTTACATTGCAAGAATGCTAATTTTGGGTTATATATTTTTTCTCTTAGGTAATTAATCACATTCTGCAACAATGAATTGTGTGTTTTTCCGTTTTTTTTAAATTTAAATTTATGTTGGTGGCATGGTGACATAGAATTCCTCAAGATATATATATATATATATATATATATATAGCGATTGGATGTGTTATACACGATATATTTGTTTTTAGGTTGGTAGGATGTTCGCGTTGCGCCATTGACAACCTTTCTCAAAATAACCCTGTTCAGTGCATTGATATAATTTTTCATGAACAAATTTAACGCCATTTGCTGTTCCACTTCTGTAGAATTAGAACCTACATAATATAGAACAGGTGATAGTAATCTCACAATCCTATCTCTATAAAAGCTAACCTTTTCTTGTGTTTATAAATTTACTGATGCCAGATCCAATAAATGTCTCTGAGTGAAGGTGATGTTACACAAAAGTTCCCAAAATTAATCGCAAGTTAAATGAAATCGTACCTGGACATATATATTCCTAATCATATATAAAATATTATATAAAATATTATATAATAAGAATATATTTAAATTTATTTATTTTTCACCATCATTCTTTCGAAGTAGACCCCCCTCCCACAGATCCTGACATTTCAGGAGGTATGTATTTTTCGAAGGAGAAAATATTACGAGCATGAAATAATACATTTCTTAGGAATTTTTTTTGGACGAAAGAGAGATGAACATATAGGCTAATGGAGAAGACTATACAAAACAGTGAGCGACATAATCTTTATAGGGAAACAGTGAGCGACATAATCTTGATAGGGAACTAGATATTATAAGAATAATTAAGTCTCTTAGACTGCGATGAGCGAGCATGCCTTGTGGCACGAATGGGGAATGGAAGATGGGCGTGGAAGTTCTTGTAAGAAAACCTGAGGGGAAGTAGATTATACAGGAGATGTTTGGAAAAGAGCTCAGGATAGGGATGTATGGAGAGTTTATATCCGCGCGACCATGAACCTACTGGTTCGATAGTGCCAGTTAGTATGTGTTTTTTCATTAACCAATTTAGCGCAGTCTACAATTCCGCTCGAATCTCCTCAAATGTCTCCATTTTTTTTTGGAAATTCAAATATATTTTTTCCCTGGGAAACAAAAGTCGCACACGGTTAAATCGTGGATGTTTTATGAATGAGAAATAGTTGCAATATTTTTTCATGAAATCTTGAGGGATGAAGAAACCGAGCTCCACATTTTCTTATGTTGTAACCTCAAATTCTCCCTCAACCAATAATATTTGAATTTATCATCTTAATTAAACTCTTTTTTAAATTAAATCCTTAAAATAGAATCTTATAATAAATTGTATTCTATACAATGAATAATTATGTTGGCTATTTTAATCAAACTGGGTTGGTGATGGCAATTTTTATTGTATAATAATTTATTCTGATCACGACGATAGAATAGTGTCTACGCGTACCGGAGGTAAAAACACTTTGCGTGTAATCCTTTCAACGTCGAAAACTTCACCTTCATTTTTATTAAAACTTGCAACTTGAACACAACTGAATGTAAATTGATTAATGAATGCTCTCCTCAAGGCAACATATATTATATTCATTAGGCTAATATAATTTAGAATGTCCTTTTTCTTTGCTTTTGTCGTCTTGGTTTATTTCCATCCGGCTTTAAATCTTTAAGCTTTTTAGCATTGTTATGTTTTTTTGTGACTATTTAACTCATGTCGCAAATGGTAGTCAATGACCAATCACGTTTCAATGAATTCTGTTTTACACCAATGACAGTCGTGTTTCACCTCGCTCGTTATCGATTTCTCTTTATCAGCTCCTGCTTTTGTGATAAAGAAAGCTCCTCTTTTTTTAATATTCTCAACAGATTAGACCATTATTTTTCTCCAACAAATACATTGAATATAGCAAATAATGAATAGATTCAGTGATTTTACTGAGTTGTTTATTCAAAATATAAAATTATTAACCTATAATGTTGATTATAATAGTTTGATGTGTTTAATTATTTCTCCACTAGAGTGCATTCTTACAATATTGCGATCCTATTTGGCAATAAATAATGTGATCGAGTTGCAGTGAATATACATAACCTCACATTTCTAATTTGTTTTCAAACATCGCCGTTTACATTAACTTTATAAATATTTTAAAACACCGGTAACTATATTCAAATAATTATTTTTGTAGAAAAGAGCTTAATTTTATTCGTTAAATAGTCCTAACAAATGCCACTCTTGATTTCCAAATTCTCTAGATAAATTCACTCCTCACTTCGTGAGTCGTGAAGTTATCGATAATTTGGAAATCACTCGTGGCATTACTTATGACAAACAGGGAGCTGGCCTGATGCATTAACCCCCAACCTGGAGGACCAGGTGATTTTTCAACGTTTTATTCCTCTATCCTTTATGAAACCAATGACGAACTGCAAGGCAGTAGTATCTATACCCTAGATAAGGAGCCCTCATAGGGTACTCTCAGCCGGGTACCCTGGTTTTTTAACGAGGTTGTTACTCCTCCCCCTCACCCTTTTTTAACCTGGCTTGGGACAGGCTTTGGCGTGTTTATTAGAGGGTGTGAAGTATTTGAGTATCTACGAGTAAAATTAGATAAAGAGGATAAACAAGAAAGCGATATTAAGGACAGAATAAATAAAGGTAGATCAATAACAGCAATGGTGAGTGGAGTCTTATGGAACAGACATATAACCAGAAAAAAAAGTTACAAATATACAATTCAGTAGTGAGAAGTACTGTCACATATGGAGCTGAAGTTTGGAAATTCAACAAAAACTTGGAACAAATCTTATGTCGATGGAAATGCATTTCTTGAAGAGAGCAGCAAGATGTTCAAAATTAAAAAAAAGAAGAAAAGAAAGAAAGAAATACTGTCATACGAGAAAAAATGAATATTAGATATTTAATAGTAGATTATATAAGATATAAGCAATTAAATTAGTATGGGCACGTACGACGAATGCGAGAAGAAAGGTTACCCAGGAAATCATTAGAATGGTGTCCACCTGGAAGAAGGAAAGGAAGACCTCGAAACTCGTGGATGCAAGAAATAAGAACTGGAATAAGGAAAAGAGGACCTGGAGGACATGGAGTGGATGGATAGAGACGAGTGGAGAAGAAAAAATAAAACTTTAGGCACAGAAAGATGTATAAACATTAAAATCTGTATATAAATAAAATATTTAATTAAATAAAAATAAAACTTAGAGTTTTATGTGATTTTCATATTTAGTAATTGTTATCATGTCTGAAGAAGGTACAAAGTACCGAAACAGCTGTAACTAATTTATATTTTAATTAATATGAAAATCACATAAAACTCTGTTTTAATTTTTATTTAATTAAATAAGTTATGGATTTTCATCAAGTAAACACGAATTCAATTGATTAATTAATAAATAAAATAATTTAGAATACGCCATTTCACATTTACGTATTTTATAATTAAATTCCATCATATATATAATCCTAGAGTCTTCACCCTATGAAAAGTACTATTGGTTTTTATAGAGATGGTCAGTCAAATCCCTGGAAATTATAAGTCGCACAATAATATAAAATTATATTAATTTGAGAACGTTTCAATAAAAAAAATATTCCAGTAACGACCTCGCTGAATTGTTACATTTTTTTTTAAACTGAGCATCTACAAAATTTATAAATTGAATTATATATTCTCATTAAAACTTCTTATTATAGAATCTGTAAGATGCCAATGCGAATGCTTCCCACTGCCTCTTATGATTTGAGAAGTATATATAAGGAAGGAAAATTGTTTGCAGAGGATAGTGTACTGAATATCGCATTAACGTATAGAGTTAGATGTCCTAGATTAAAGTCCCGGTTTAGACATTTTTTTCTTTATATGAAGGACTTAAAGGCAATAACATGATAAGCCACATATTCTTATTTCTGAGATATAAGGATTTTAATGTTTCAAAAAACTATAAATACTAATTGGACAGTGTTGTTATTCCATATTGTGTCTATATGATTTAACTCATCACTGGCTCACTTACAAATAATTTTATGGATATTTCAATACATTTTTTGCTATCATTGTAATAAATGACATTTCTTAACAGAATGTGGCTTATGTTACTGCCCTGAAGTCCTTCATATACATTTTTTCATGTATTTGTCAATGAGATGAACATATTGCAATGGTCACAATTCAATATTTTTACCAGTGTTACCTTGATTTAATATTGAAAAATTTTACAAAACTCAACTTTAAAAAAAATTGTCCACCGCTGTTGTCTCGAGGTAGCGTGCTGCTTTGTCACGCAGCGGGCCTGGGTTCGATCCCCGGTCGGGACAATTTTCCTGGGTGAGGTTTTTATCGGGGTTTTTCCTCACCTGTAAGACAAATGTCAGGAGAACTTTAAGGCCCAAATGGTCCCCGAAATCATATGGCCTTCGCAATCATCATCATTCATATTTATCTAGATTAAGCTTAGGATTAGGGACTCTCCTGGCGCACCACAATCATATCACCCAACATATCATCGGGGCAACGTAACCCCGCCTTCCAGGCGCCCCAACCTCAGAAGTGGGTTACAAGTACGCCGTGCCAGGAGAGAACACCGGGAATGTCGAAAGACAACCTGGGGAATTTGCAAAAAAAAAAACTTTAAAAAATCCAATTTTATCAAAAATTAAGGGAGGTCACGGGTGAAAAATTGACATTTGAGATCAAAATTGACATTTTTTTGTTTTTTTTTTGTACTAAAAAATAGTCTGTATTCTAATGCATACGTTGGCAAAGTGTCAGAGGCTTATGGCGCTTCTAAGTACCCTAAATGTCGTCAGTGTAAAAAGGCTGCGTCAGTTAAATACCACATGCATGCAAATCTTTAAACTTCTTTTTCCACACTTTTATTTTTCTCTGCATTTTTGTACATTCAAAATTGAATGGAATTCAGAAATTTTGTCCTAGAAGGTTCAAATTTTATACTGTATGTCCTAAAAAGAATGGGTAACAAAGTAGTGCATGAGTTTCCTGATTGAAGTAGTATTTTAAGAAATAAAAAGTAAAATGTATACAATTATTATTTTTTTTTGTAATTCCACGCATGATGCACAACCTTATTTTTTTCTCCGTTTGTATTCACAGTATAAGAATTCTAATACATAATGTTTTTTTTAAATATTTTAGAGTCTTGTAAAAACAAAATCAGACAATTTTGCTAAAACATTGTGGAACCCATTTAATTATAATATATGCAAATAAAAAAAATTAATAACCCATAAAATAAATGTCTCACAAGAATGAAACTTAAACACGTCATTATGTATCATGCAGTGAATACTTGCACAAAACGTCAAGTCTCTAGCTCAAAACATGTAGGAAATAAAAATTTTCACCCCTCTTAAATGGAGAATGTACTTTTCTATTCGTATATGATTCGTATTTGATTTTTGTTTTATATTTAAAAGACTAGTTATACGTTTTCAATATTCACATTTCTCAGCAATGATTCTATGAAGAATTATTCATTTGTATATTTGAACCATAAGTACCTTAATGTGTTATTTGAGGTAATATCTTATTTTTATTATAATTGATTGGTTAAAAATTCACTTATTTGCATTCTACGCGTTTATATGAAGCATACAAAACATTTAATAAAGTAGTTCACATTTCACTACTTTCCAATCAGGGGACATATTTATATCTCCTGAAAGTCTTTGGTACCATCGAAAGAGAGTTTCGGAGAGTGGAAGCCATAACACTGCCATCACTATACTATGATATACAGTATTGATTCTACACGACATTATGCTTAATTCTACGAATGAATTGGAACATCTACGATTTGAAGTCGGCTGCCAGTAAGTTACTGAAGAGGGAACTTCCATTCAATATATCTGAAGCCAGAGTTCTTATTTATAATTAAAATGACTATTTAACTCATACCCCAAATGGGACTCAATGGCCAATCACGTTTCAATGATTTCTGTTTTACAACCAATCACAGTCGTGTTTCACGAAATATTTATCAGTGTTATAATTACCGTATTAAAGGAAGCTCCTCCTTTTTAATATTCTGACAGGTCTGACCATTATTTTGCAGTGACTGAGCCTGTGAGAAATACGGCTACCAGATTGTATATATAGTGCATGGATGTCAACACATGCCGCATGCGGGAGTTAATATAAAACATTTTTAACAATTGATTATACCACCAAAAAAAGAAACCACTGTTTGCACTTTCTTAAATGTATTTTTTCCCAGGTAACAATCCAGAAAAATATAATTGTCATATTTACATCATACGGCATCAGAAATGAATTAATATACAGTTTGATGTGTTTCATTTTTTCTCCACTAGAGATCATTCTTACAATATAGCGTTCCTTTGGCAATAAATAGTATGATCTGGTTGCAGTGATAAACAAAAGAAGCAGATGAAGCGTACCTATCGGTTCTCATTTGTTTTCAAACATCGCCGTTTACATTAAATATATAAATATTTAAAAATAACTATAGTTAAATAATAATTTGTGAGTAAACAGCTTAATTTTATTCGTTAAATAGTCCTAACAAATGCCACTCTTGATTTCCAAATTCTCTAGATAAATTCACTCCTCACTTCGTGAGTCGTGAATTTATCGATAATTTGGAAATCACTCGTGGCATTAATTATGAAGAAGACATTACATGTAAAGTGAAAATTACTTATATCTCATCGCCAATCAATAATTAATCTTTAAAGATTAATTGGTTACAACTTACCCTAAATGAAGTTAGTAGTCGTATCTGGGTTAGATTTTTCTATGATCCAGTTAGATATATCTTAGAACAGGATTTAGAATAAATAGTTCCTCTGGAGTTGCGAAATTTCCTCAAAATCTAAAATTAATCAGATCTGACATAATACTTTGCAACTTTGATTTTGTGGAGTTGGGGGACATACAGATTTCCGAACTCGGGGAATTCTAGTTGATTAGTCTTCGTCATTTTAATCCTTCCAAGCCTCAAACTAAATAACTCTGTTATCTTTTTTCTTGACAATGAAACTTAAAAAAACCTGCATCTTTTGTTCACAATAGATTTTTATGTTTTCTCAACAAAGGATATTGTAAATAAAAAAGTAGCTACTTTTAATCATGCTAATATAATCTATAATATAAATAATTATATATCGATCACACTTTTGAATTTTGTTTTCACAGATGAAAACATGGCACTAGCTCAAAAACCTTCATCTTCACCTCTTTTATCTCCTATCAGGAGCATAGGGCATCCACAAAGCGTCGCCAACTTATCCTATTCTAAGACCTCTTCACTTCCCTCCAGGCTTTCCCCTCATTTGAAATTTCTTCAAGGATGGTTCTCTTCCATGCCTGTTTCGGTCTGCCTAGTCCTCTGTGTCGTTGGGGGTTCCAATCCAATGCAATCCTTTTAATCGAAACATGTTTTTTTTAATGTATGTCCTATCCAGTTCAATTTTCGATTTCGTACTTATATTTTAAACTATTTCTGGCAAGGTTTTCTCATAAAACCTATATCGGACTTTGTAAAGGAAAACTTAACACCACAGATAGGAGAGAAAAAAGTAGTCTAGTCCAATATTTTCGAAACAAAAAATGAATTAAATATATCCTAAAAATTTTACTTCTTTTTTTTTAAATTTCAGTTTGTAAAAATGTTCCTGAATTCTGTGACCACAGGGTAATCATACATAAGTCTGAAAACACAACTTATCAGGAGAGGTTATTAAATATTTAAATATCAACAATAAATCGGAGATGTGCGATTCTTCTGATCAAGGGGTATATAGATCTACCGTAAGAAATGAACTACGACACATGACGTTTTATGCTTTTGATAGAGGAAGAAAATTTTATTTACATATTAATCTACAAAATAAAAAAAATAACTAAAATCTGACTTACGTACATTTACCTTAATGTCACATAATTATTTATACAGTTACTTTCAAAATATTAATATGCAACTTGCTCGCGGAGTTAAAAATTCTGTTTTTACATAAAACAGTATATGGACTGTAATATCTATGAGGCTATTGATTTATCTGACGTGAGCGAAATGGTTACAGCAATGTAACACTTCATTCTTTTGTTTGTATTTTACACAACATTAAACAAACAAAAACATGATATGTAATTATTGTAACACAATATGTGTGCGAGCGCCACGAAGTGAGAAATAGGCTCCTGTAATTGCTTTATCGGAACCGTGTCCCCTATTTTTTTGTATTAATGAGCGCTCCGTCGTCAAAGGTGGTGTTGACTTTTCCACTGCACCGTATAATTTACTTCTCTGAAATTACCCGGTAATTTTTAAAATCATAACGAGACTTTTTGTCGAGTTACTAATCATTGACGAGAATTTAAAATAATACGCGTTCATTTAAAATATCTTAATGAGGTGCAAAGTATTGATGCGCAGAATTACATTCAAAAGTAATTAAATTACAATTAATGTGTAGTGCATTGGAGAGTAATGCTGTAACGGATAATGGATTACGAGGTCATTCAAATGATGGTTTTCAGAATGCAATTTAATTAACCTCTCTTGCTACATAAATAGGGCTACATATTATGTAAATTATTTGAATTAATCATAATGTATTTGAGATGTCATTATACAACTCTTAAATAATATCATTCGAATTTGATTGAATTCTTGGGAAAAGATCAACACTGGAGTAAGACAGGGATGTGGACTTTCACCGGTGCTTTTCATTATATGTATATATATGAATAAATTAATAAACGAATGGAGGAAAACACAACGAGGATATATATCCATCAATAGGAACCTTAAACTCGATGCTATTTTTTTGAAGACGATTTAGCTCTTCTGGCACTTTCCGAAAATGATTTGCAACGATCAATTTATAATTTACAAAATATAGGTGCCAATTTAATATGGAAATATCAATTAACAAAACTAAAATTATGGCATTTCATGGGAAGGACCCCATACAAAGTAAAATCTGTCTGTCTCCAGAATAAAATTTTAGAGAGATCTAATCAATGTAAATATCTTGGATATTATCTCACTATCTGGGATGAAAAGGATATCCCTGAAAAAATTACTAGTTATAATAAAAGTTAGGAATTATTAATCAAGTTATGAAACCATCCCTTGTACAAAAAAAACACCAGATTACGTTTATATAACACTTTGGCTAGACCATAGGTAGTGAAGCATGGACACTAAAAAGACAACATGAAAGCGGAATAACGGCTTATGAAATGAGATTCATGCGCAGAACAGCGGGTTACACCAGATGGGATCGGAAAAGGAACACCGATATCTTAAAAGAATTGAAGACTACGCCAATTTTGGATATATTAAACAGTACCAACTAAATTGGAAACACCATCTTGAAAGAATGAGTTCAAATCGATCTCCAAAGCTGTTTATAATTATATACCAAGAGGACGAAGATCACTAGGCCGTCCTATGAAACGCTGGTGGATGGAAAATGTTTTCTATAGGATCGTAACAGGCCTTGGCCTAATACTTGGAAGGAGGAAGAAGAAGAAGAAGAAGAATTTGATTGAATCAAACCTAATACATATTTATTATGTGCTAGCTAATAATCGGCGTGCGCTGCTACACCTGAATAAATGCTAATGCGTGTTTGCATTTAGTTGAATAAGTAGAAGGAAAAATAAATATAAATTTATATCATTATTTTAGATACCCCGTGCTGATTACCCGGCGTTGCCCGGGAATCTACGCATCGCGATGTACTTGGCATAAATGAGCTGAAAGACAAAATTCGTTATTTTGAGTTATCCATAAAAGAATACCCGCCGTGCGCTGCTATGCTTGCCCGGGAATCTACTTATCTCGATCTTCTTGGCGTCATTGAAAGATAAAAATGGTTATTGTGAGTTATCCGTAAAAGATAAATATATGTAGTCGCGGACTTTTTTTGTAGAGTTTTTTGAGATATTCAATTCTGTGTACAATAATTTTGTGTATTTGTTATGGTTTAGGCAGCGTAAGCCATTTAAGGATAAAAAAGGGACTTTTCCACGTTTTTCACTAAGGGTGTAGGAGTTGAGTATCACAACTCTCTTATAGCCTATGTTCATCCCGGGAATCTCCTGAACATTTTGCAAAAAAAATCATCACAATCCGATCAACGGTATGGTCGTGCATGAAGTACGAACAAACAAACAAACAAACAAACAAACATTTTTATATATTAGATTACAATTACTACAAATAGTTTTAGTTTATATACATAGTTTAACTAAATTCCCATTACAGACTTTGAGGACGTTTAGCATAGGAACTCGTGTACGGAAACGTACCGTTTTTCCGGTACATTCAAAATACAACAACACACGTTGCTCTCTCTGATGCCCGCTGCTTGTCGTCTGGATCTACAAGAAGGGCTCGATGATACGACCACTTACGCCAACTCAGATACGGTACTTGAGTACCATATTGCTGGTACACACGAGCAGCAATCCGTGGTTCTGCAACATCCGATTCAGCCATAACTCGCTCCAGTACGTCTTCTTCGTATGCCACAGGTGTCTCATAAATCATGTGATCCCAAAGATAGTAGTCTAGCGGGGGCAAGTTGGGGGAACGTAAAGTGTCTTTGGAGCCCAAAATGCGGGATAATTGAGCGTGTTGTGGTATTTCGCGTGCGTGTAGCGGGAAAAACGGTATGTTTCCGGACACGAGTTCCTGTCCTAAACTATCCGTTTTGTTCTCCACCACACGTCCTCAAAGTCTGTAATAGGAATTTAGTCCACACTCTGTATATGTAACTTATATAGCGTAACGTTTTTGGTTAGAAAATATACTACAAGCCGGAAGGTCGAGGTAGGTTGTGTCCCAATCGAGTCAGGATTTTTAAACTCTCCTAAATCTTTCGGCGGCCCTGGGTCCACTTAGTCTCTAACCTAATTCATTACCAGTCACACACGTTCTGCAGTTAAAAGCGGCCATTACTCAGGGTTAATAATCCGGCTAACATCTCTTGTTAACCCATTCGCCTCAGAAGACGAGGTACACTCGCTTAACTCTACCTGTTATATATTTTGCAATATTTTGTACATCCTTAGCAGGGTAACCTTTCGTTAACACTTATGAACTTGTTTTTGCATTCACCCTTATTGTGATCTGAAGTGGCGTTATCTTTTGTTTGTTTTGAATGTTTGAAATTAGACAATATAATTTATGGGAACTTATATTCAGTTTCTGGGGAACATTTAAACCTGAAGCGAATGGGTTAAGGCGAGTCCTTAACCTCCTACTACCCTAAGCATCTTAAGATTTGTAGTGGAATCGCATTATTTAGAGATTATGCTAATATATATATCATCTTCTTATTCTTCACGATTTAGGCTTATTTACTAGCCTGTTCCGGCTCCAAATTGCTGCTCTTTCCAGCGTACTCAGGGGACACTTCAAAATATTTACAAGCTCAATATATATACGTCCACCGCTGTGGTCTCGAGGTAGCGTGCTGCCTTGTCACGCAGCGGGCCCGGGTTCGATCCCCGGTCGGGGCAGTTTTTCTGGGTGAGGTTTTTATCAGGGTTTTTCCTCACCTGTAAGACAAATGTCAGGAAAACTTTAAGGCCCAAACGGTCCCCGAAATCATATGGCCATCATCTTCATCATCATCACCCTTATCATTATCATCATTACCATCATCTTTCACCGGTGTGGAAAGCAACGGGAAGCTACCACACTTACACAATTCCCTAGTAAAGATGCAAGCATAGCATGAAAATGCTATGATTGCAGTGAAGGACCTGCCTTCGGGCATATATATATATATACATATACATACACACACATATATATATATATATATATATATAAACTTATAGTATGGGGGCACGCCGTAGCGTAGTGGTTAAGGTACTGAACTACAAGCCGGAGGGTCGAGGGTTCAAGTCCCGTTGGGTAAGGATTTTTAAACTGACACAAACCCTCTGGCGGCACTATGGCCCTGGGGTCGACTCAGCCTCTAACGGAAATGAGTACCAGACGCTTGTTCTGGGGTAAAGGCGGCCGTCATGCAGGGCTGACAACCCGGCTGACATCAAGTGCCGATTGTCCAGAAAAAGTGGGAGCCTTAACCTCCTACTACCCCAAGGGCCTCCGGGCCTGTTGTGGGATCACTTTACTTTGCTTTTTACTTATAGTATATTATATTAAGAATACTAGTAATTTATATGTGAAACTTTGAAAATATCTGAACAAACGGTTTTGTGATTTCTTATTAATCAACGTCTTGTTATTTGGAATTAAGTGTTATAATGGTAACTGAAAGAGGTTCATATCATGTAATTGTTAACTACCAGTTTAACACGTAATGATAACCCTGAGATTTTGTTCACATTTGCATTACCTATTGATTCAATTTCGATTTTTACAACTGTGTTGTATAAACTCATTTTTTATTAAGAGAGGAATTTTATAGTAGAAGTTCACATTCTTTAATTCACTAAGGCATAATATAAGTAAATTACCGGAAAAACCAAAAAGAAAATGATCCTTCATTTACCTGTACCCGTAAAGACATTTTATTATTTGTCCTACCCAGATAATGTATAATGCGTGGTATAAGAACACAATATAATAATCTAAAGAGATGGTTTATTAAAGAACGAGTTAAATAACAACATAGAATACTGACAATGATTTATTTTTATACTAAAGATCCATACAACTGCATAAAGTAAATATATAAAAATAACAGAGTATTTATCGTACAGCGATGCCACGTAGAAGAATTACAAACATATTGATTTTAACGGTTACTGGTTAAAATATTCCCTTACCGTGAATATATAAAGTTTTTAAAAATACATTTTGAATCTCCGTTGAGGTCATTTAATATCCATCCATAGTAATTCTGCCCGAGGGCAGGTCTTTCACTTCAATCATAACATTTTCATGCTATGCTTTACAGCTTTACTAGGGAATTGTAGGTGTGGTAGCTTCCCATTGCTTTCCACACCGGTGAAGGTTGGATGATAAGGATGATGATGATGGCCATATGATTTCGGGGACCGTTTGGGCCTTAAAGTTTTCCTGATATTTGTCTTACAGATGAGGAAAAACCCCGATAAAAACCTGACCCGATCGGGGATCGAACCCGGGCCCGCAGCGTGACAAGGTAGCACGCTACCTCAGCGGTGGACCATTTAATATATAAGGCTTTAAATTATAAATTATTACCTTGTTGTGAGTCTTCCTCAACTATTATCTGTATAATTTTTAAAGAGGCTTTTCGAAAGCACCTCTTTTTGAAAAAAATATAAATCTTCTAAACAGAAGATGAAACATTGCTTTCGAAAGGCCTCTTAAAAATTATACAGACTATTTAACTCATAAACCGATAATCTTGCCTGTTCCTGTTGATAATCTTGCCTCTTCTGTTGGTAATCTTGCCTCTTCCTGTTGATAATGTTGCCTCTTCCTGTTCGTATGATATATCTCCGCAAATTACCTTCTTTGACAAGGATATCGATTGAACAAGGTACGATCGATATGGTACAGCAAGAAATGCCAAAATAAAACAATTCCAAAAATTACAAAAAAAGTTATGTTGCTCTAAAAAAATATCAAATTTGTATAATGAATCTACAATATTGTTAATAGTTATTTCTCATGCAATCATCTGTTATTGACTTCATGAGCCCAAAGAGATTAACAGTAAAGATATGCTATTTATAACTATACAGCCGGCTTAGAAATCGCCCGGAAGTAAGATCGGATTACATAATCCCACATTTTGTAAATTTTAAACATTATAATTATTTTTAGCGTCTGATGCTGTATTATTCGCTAAATAGCCACTCCAAATCCAATGCGAGCATAACAAGAAGACTACAGCAATCTTACCCGAGTTATCGAAAGCAGAAATTCCAAAAAGTGAAGAGGGACTGAAAACCCTAGACATCAAAGTAGAACTCACAGGCTCTGGTGGAGATGGAGATTACACCCTCTACACTAATGGGTCAAAAACAGAAGGAAATGTCGGAGCAGGCCTAGTAGTCTATACAGGAAGAAAATAAGTTTTCTCAAAATCAGCAAAACTCCACCCCGAATGCTCAGTATTTCAAGCCGAGCTGCTCGGAATTCAGATGGCACTAAAATGGATAAAAAATATACAAAAACCTAAAACTAAATACGCCATAAACGTTGACTCACAAGCAGCACTTAAAGCAATAAAAAAAAAAGCAAATCAGCCAATCCCATTGTAAGTCAAATCAGGGCAGATCTTCAATACATACAGAGTAACAATCAAGTAAACTTCTATTGGATCCGAGGCCTCACTGGACACTACGGAAACGAAAGGGCAGATTTCCTAGCAAAAATACAGACTCAACGTTTCAAAGAACTCTAGTATATGACAGACTACCTATTTCATTTTGTAAACAAAAGCTCCTTCAATACTACACAGACATCTGGAACGCGCTGTACACATCATCACACAAAGGCCACCAAACAAAACTCTTCTTCCCAAACATCCATACCAGGCAAGAAACCGTCCTAAATCCAACTTTCGTACTTACACAATTCCTCACAAACCATGGAAAATTCCAACAATACCTACACAGAATTGGAAAAGCAGCCTCACCGAAGTGCCCATGCTCAGAAGACGACCAAACAGCTATGCATCTTTTACTTCACTACAAGCTACAAGAAAAGAACAGACCAGCGCACATCAAGGACCCAAATATAGTGCTAAGAAAAGTTATTAAAATGCCACAAACAATCAAATACATAAATGAAATATTCCAGACACTGAAATAACCCATATTAATTGTAATCCATTAATTGTTAAACCATATAAAGTGTAAACTAAATATCCTGCGATATACCCACAGGGTAAAACGCAGGTTGTAAAAAACTTGTTCAAATTAAAAAAAAATGCGAGGTTGAGTTTTTCATTTGACAAAATCACTCACGACTTTTTCGCTCGTGTTTTTCAGAAAAAACACCTGCTCTTGTTAGATTACTGTTGATAATTCTTCTAAACAGAAGGTTGAAACATTGCTTTCGAAAGGCCTCTTTAAAAGAATATACAGATAATACTTGAGGAAGACTGAGAACAAGCTAATACTTATTATTTAAAGCCTTGTATTTTACCATGAATATGCAGAGAAAATAAGTAGAAATAAAAAAGATCTAAAATAATCTATTCCATTATCCATTATGCGATTTTGGTCATCATTGCATTTAAGAAAAATAGAACATGTCAACAACCGAAATCTACCACATTTTAACACCGATTCCGAAGTTTTGATTACATAATATCATCTCATCTTGGTTTATATGGTGTCTTTCATAAAATATATTGAAATAGTATAAACGACAGTTTTTATGAACGTTTTTATGAACGTTTTCAAGTTATGAAAATAATGGCATATATTCAAAGCGGTCAAGTTCACCATTTCGACCATTTACCCGGTTCGTTTTGAAGGACTCTCATTTATAGGAGAGGAGTGTTATATTAGGTCAACATTGTATGGAAGTGCTTTTAACTGTACTCTTTTTGCAACATGTGTAATATAACCCATTTTATTTGAAGAGTGGCAAAGGCAATTCCGTACATGTTGGTACGTTGTTTGCACAGCTGAAAATTTGTCACTAGTTCAAAAACCTACATGTAACTTGGTAAAGAAAAAAATGGTCATCATAGATAGGAGAGAAAAAAAAGTAGTACAAAACTTTTAGAAACAATAAAGGAGTTAAAATATAATTAAAAAGCGTAATATAAAATTATTATGACTATTATCTCATAGACCGATAATCGTGCCTCTTCCTGTTGTAATGAGAGATATCTTCCACAATGTAACTGATTTGACAAGGATATCGATTGAACAATGTACGATCGATATGGTATCAGCAAGAAATGCCAAAAGAAACAACGTAAAAATTAGGAAAAAAAGAAAGGTCAGTTCGGTTCTTCTAAAAAAATTATTAAATGTTAAGTTGTATATGAATCTGCATTATTGTTAAGTTATTTCTCATACAATAATCTGTTGTTGATTTTTCCCAAGCCCAAAGAGATTTAACAGTAAATATATACTATTTATAACTATACAGCCGGCTTCCTAATCGCCCGGAAGTAAGATTGGAATACATAACCTCACATTTGGTAAATATTAAACATTATAATTATTTTAGCTTCTGATGTTGTATTATTCGCTAAATAGTCACTCCAAATCCAACGCGAGGTCGAGATTTCATTAGACAAAATCACAATCTCTTGTTAGATTACTGTTGACTATTTAACTCATGCCCCATATGGGAGTCAATGACCAATCACATTTCAATTATTTTTGATTTACACCAATCACAGTCGTGTTTCGCTAGAATTTACCAACTAAAGTTTATCATAATAAAGAAAGCACCTCCGTTTTACATTCTAAATAGGTCATAGCATTATTTTGCTGTTACTGACCCTTAAAGAAATACGGTTGCCACATTGTATATATAGTGCATGAATGTCAACAGAAAGCGCATGGCGATGGATAATATAAAAACATTTGTAACAATTGATTATACCACAAAAAAAAGGAAAGAAAAGAAAACACTGTTTTGCACTTTCTTAAACGAATTATTTTCCAGGAAATGACGTTGCAGAAAAATGCAATTGACATACTTACATCGTAGGACATCAGAAACCTATAACGCTGGTTACCAATTTCACCACTAGGGTGAATTCTTATAACATTGCGATCCTTTGGCATAAAAATATGATCTGGTTGCAGTGATGAACAAAAGAAAGCAATGAAGCGTGCCAATCGTTTCTCATTTGTTTTCAAACATCGCCGTTTACATTAAATATATAAATATTTTAAATAACTATAGTTAAATAATGATTTGTGAGTAAACAGCTTAATGTTATTCGTTAAATAGTCCTAACAAATGCCACTCTTGATTTCCAAATTCTCTAAATGAATTGACTCCTCACTTCGTGAGTCGTGAATTTATCGATAATTGGAAATCACTCGTGGCATTACTTATGATTATTTAACTCATGCCCCAATGGGACTCAATGGCCAATCACGTTTCAATGATTTCTGTTTTACAACCAATCAGAGTCGTGTTTCACGAAATATTTATCAGTGTTATAATTACCATATTAAAGAAGTCTCCTCCTTTTTAATATTCTGAACAGGTCTGACCGTTATTTTGCAGTGACTGAGTCTGTGAGAAATACGGCTACCAGATTATATATATAGTGCATGAATGTCAACACATGCCGCATGCGGGAGTTAATATAAAAACATTTGTAGCAATTGATTATACCACCAAAAAAAAAAAAAAAAAAAAGAAACCACTGTTTGCACTTTCTTAAATGTATTTTTTCCCAGGTAACAATCTAGAAAAATATATTTGTCATATTTACATAATACGACATCAGAAATGAATTAATATACAGTTTGATGTTTCATTTTTTCTCCACTAGAGAGCATTCTTTCAATATTGCGTTCCTTTGGCAATAAATAGTATGATCTGGTTGCAGTGATAAACACAAGAAGCAGATGAAGCGTACCTATCGGTTCTCATTTGTTTTCAAACATCGCCGTTTACATTAAATATATAAATATTTTAAAATAACTATAGTTAAATAATGATTTGTGAGTAAACAGCTTAATGTTATTCGTTAAATAATCCTAACAAATGCCACTCTTGATTTCCAAATTCTCTAAATGAGTTCACTGCTCACTTCGTGAGTCGTGAATTTATCGATGATTTGGAAATCACTCGTGACATTACTTATGATAAATGGTTTATTATTAATATTGACGTTTAATTAATATGTTTTGTTTCTTGGCTTGTTTCGTTAGAAAACTATCTGGTACGATTCTGTGAGCATAAATAGTTCAATAACTGATTGGCACTATCGAACTCGTAGGTTCATGGTCGCGAGGACATAATTCCTCCACACATACCTCTCATGAGCTAATGTTTTCCATTCACCCTCTGTGTAATCTACTTCCCTCAAATCATGGTTAATGTTATTCTTCTACTTCATTCTTGGTTTTCCCTCTGGTTTTCCTACAAGAAGCTTCCATGCCCTCTTTCATTCCCCATTTGTGCCAAATGTCCTATCCATCAGAGCCTGGGTGACTTAAATGTTCTTATTATATCCAGTTTCCAATAAACGTCACGTAGCTCACTCTTATGTCAAATGGGAATGAGATGCAGAAATAAATTAAACATAGACTCAATTCTGGGAAATGCGTGCTATTAAACATTACAGGGACTCTTGTCGTCCCAACTCCTTTAAAAAAACGTTAAACTGAAAATACATAAAACAGTTATTCTTCCAGTTATATGAAATGGATGCGAAACATGGACTCTTACTTTAAGAGAGGAAGAAATATTACGAGAATTAGAGAATAAAGTTCTTAGGAACATTTTTGGACCAAAGAGAGATGAACAGACAGGTAAATGGAGAAACATACATAATAGTGAGCTACATGGTATGTGTAAGAAGCCAGATATAATAAGTTAAGTCTCGTATACTGTGATGGGCAGGACATGTGGCACGTATGGGGGTGAAAGAGGTGCATGGGAGCTTCATATAGGAAAACCAGAGGAAAAAGGCCAGTTGGTAAACCAAGAATGATGTGGGAGAATAAAATTATCCACGATTTGAGGGAAGCAGATTATACAGGGGATGATTGGAAAACATTAGCTCAGGAGATTTCAGAACATTGCCCATAAAGTACTCCTGGTCGATTAATCAAGAAGCTGGTCTGGCTTAATAGGGAAGTATGGAGAGCTTATGTACGTGCGGCCATGAACCTACGGGTTCGATAGAGCCAGTGAGTTAGTTATAGTTCACTGTTATGTAGTCTTTTCCATTCGCCTGACAGCATGAAGTTACCAATATATTAGCCTAAATTTTAGAAATCAATATTAAATGGCCCTTGAGTAGTTACCTTCAGTGTTCATATCAGAAAATAGGAAAGTAAGGTATCATTTTTCATACAAGTTTTTTTGTAAAGATAAAATGATGCATAAATTATAACTGTGTAGAAATACACATTTCTGCTTCATCTGTGTCTTCTACATTAGTATGTGTTTTAAAACATGAGCTCTGATTTTTTTAAGAGATGAGCAAAAACACTTTGACAAACATTCATGCTGGGAACAGATGCATATTACGTTATTTTGGATTAAGGAGTGGTATGTAGACTAGGTGAAATTAAGGGAATTATTTCACTTTAATTTTTAAATAGGCAAAACACAATTTTGATGTCTGTGTATTACGTTCGAGTGCAATGTAAGTAATGTCTATGCACTTGTCGTTATTGCATATTATTTTCTAATTTGGCATAAATTGAAGTAATTTCTGTAAATGATTCCCTATCGTTTTATTACAAATATGAAAATGGATGAAGTAAATTGCCTTACATGATACATTACCAATTCAATAATAATAATATAATAATAATAATAATAATATATAATAATAATAATAATAATAATATACTATAATAATAATAAAAATAATATAACTATAATAATAACAGTAATAATATTAACTACAATAATAACAATAATAATATTTATTGTTGTCTTTATTGTCATCGTCATTGTTATAATATAATAATAATAAATAATAATAATAATAATAATAATAATAATAATAATTCTTGTATCTTCTAAGCCCATGTTTATCTTAACAGAGATTTAAGCGCTCTCCCCCTACAGGGAAGAATTTGAACCATACTAATTTAGTTACACATGTTTTCGTAATAGTAATAATAGTAATAATAGTAATAATAGTAATAATAATAATAATAATAATAATAATAATAATATTACTATTATTATTACTACTACTACTACTACTACTACTAACTACTACTAATAATAATAATAATTCTTGTATCTTGTAAGCCCATGTTTCCCTTAACAGAGATTTAGGCGCTCTCCCCTACAGGGAAGAATTTGAACCATACTAATTTAGTTACATTTGTTTCGTAATAGTAATAATAATAATAATAATATTTATTGTTATTGTTGTCGTCATTGTTGTTATTGTTATCATTATTATTATTATTATTATTGTTATTATTATTATTATTATTATTATTATTATTATGTGGAAGAAGAAAAACCCAATAAGCTTAGACATCTCATTTCAATTTGGATTTTAAAGAAAACTATTTTAAAGCGCATAGGCTGAGTCAAGCGGAATTGAGTGATCTCAATCGAGACCTTGACCTGTCAAAGGAGAATGCAGAACTTCTAGGGTTAAGACTACAGCATTGGAATCTTCTGCAACGCGGGTCAAGGTCTCGCAATTCAGAACGTGGCACAGATATCGGTTTCCTTTTTTCAGAATGAAAACAATCTTGTTTTCTTTGCGACGTTAATAGTTTGATGAAATATTTGAATTTGACCATGATATAACTGAATGGAGGCTATTTTAAGACTCCTCAAGGCTTAGTTTTAATGCTGTATTCCTTCAAAACGGTAATGTATTTCTTTTATTCCTGTTGGTCATGCGTTTCACATGAAGGCACTTATATAAACATAACAGCCCTCCTTGATTGAATAAAATATGGCGAACACAAGTAAGAATCAAGAATCCGTGGCTATCTAAGATCATCGTTTGTACTTCTAGGAATGCAACTAGTGTGCACACATCCATTAGGAGCTGTATGACCTTGACATCGGTGGGGATAATTTTGTGGTCTAATGACCCTTGGGCTATGCCGGCGGTTGCGTATTTCGTTTTAGAGTTTTCCTCTCCTAGATTAGTTGCCTCACCGGCTTCGAGTCTGATCTCTCACTCCCTAATTTATTTCGAGGTGTCTCTTTCGCTTCTTCTACCGTTGGGACTCTTCAGCCTTCAAAACTGATGGACCTCCTCTTCTATGCTGATTTTTGTCCCGATCTTCATATTTGGCATATTCGGCATGGAAAGCCATAGCTTAGAAGAGGAGGTCCAAGCTGATTTTTGTCCCGATCTTCATATTTGGCATATTCGGCATGGAAAGCCATAGGGCTTTCCATGCCGAATATGCCAAATATGAAGATCGGGACAAAAATCAGCTTAGAAGAGGAGGTCCATCAGTTTTGAAGGCTGAAGAGTCCCAACGGCAGAAGAAGCGAAAGAGACACCTCAAAATAAATTAGAGAGTGACATATCAGGCTCCGAAGCCGGTGAGGCAACTAGGAGAGGAAAACTCCAAAATGAAATTACCTGGTCCTCCAGGTTAGGGGTTTGGGCGTGGGGCTAACAACCCGACACCGTAAAAAAAACCTTTTCAGTAAGCTACACTATATGAAGCCGGACTGATAAAAAGGTAACAACAATGGAAAAGGACAAATGGACATGAATTACGATTAGATACACGGAATTTAAGAAGCTTGTTACAAAAAAATAAGCGAAGAGAAACCAGGCGGAAGAAGATGAGTGGAAAGTATATTTTCTTAGTATTATCTAGTCCGCGGCTAATCTGAAGGACCTAGAGGAAGAAGACTAACTGGATGACCGGTCATGAGATGAGATCAGGAGGAGTCTTCTTCTTCTGGCTGAAGCTTGACTAATAGGAATTGTTCTAATCAAACGAGGAAGAAGAAAAATAAATATAATTTTTTCATGTAGGGCATTTGAACATCAGAGTAAAATACAATATATCCTAACATAATTTTTCAATTTTTAAAACTTACTCACTAGGTGTGAAAAGATGGCTCCCTTCCTACCCGTATCAGATGCACTCCTAATGAACAATACAGCAGACAGGTAAGTAGCAGTGTCTTATCTTGTCAGCCTATCCGACCTAGGGTTGAATAGGAGGGGTTGGACGTCTTTTCACACTTACTGATCACTTATTAACGACCCTGTCCTAGATATTAAAGTACTTTTTTTTTTTTTTTTGGTCACACTAATTTTATATCTTGAACTTTTAATATACTATATACTCTGTTATAGAATATATTATTAAACTCACAGAACATTTAGAAAGAAATTAAAAACCTGGAATTTGCCTTAGTGAGTTGAAAAGTAGCAACATTACTAGAGATTGGGCTCCCCGGAATTTTTACACAGAACTTACTGATTATGATAATTTTGTGTTACACGAGTCCGATTGATTTAGTTTAAAGTGACTAAGTGAAATCCAGAGACATGGAGTGAAGAAACTCTTCCTTCGCTTCCCGGAATTAAATCCAAGGGAATGGAAAAAAACTACATAATAGTGAGCTACATAATATGTACAAGAAGCCGGATATAATAAGAACAGTTAAGTCTCGTAGACTCCGATAGGCTGGACATGTGACACATATGGAGGATGAAAGAGATGCATTCAAGCTTCTGGTAGGA